>VMDR010006564.1:0-44839 GCA_007922815.1 Macrotus californicus | reverse complement strand
TTCAGTTTCCTCACCTGTGTAAATGGGCTTAATGATAAATTCTTCAGAATTGTGTAGATCTCATCTAATGAATATTAATTTTTCTATAGAATATGCATAAAGTGCTGCTAATAGCAATTACCCAAATTTGGGAGTTAGTTAATCCTTTAGTTGACTTACTAAGCAGTTAACTGGAGCGGGAGTTGTGTGCAGACCTGTTTGGGGGATTATTTCGGTGGTGAGCACTTTTGTTGGATTTGCTACTTACTGATTAGAATATCTGCTAGTTAGAATTTGCTATTATTGATTCGATTATTTTACAACTCTGTAAGTGTAAAATTAACCCGTAGGAAACTACTAGCAATGCAAATTATTCTTGTGAAAGAACAATGCAAATGAATTTTGTCCAGAAGAGATGGAAAGGATTTCTGGGTTAAAAAGATAACCCCAAGATCACACTCTTATTGCCTTCTAGGACATGAACCAGTTTTGTGTATAAATTACAAGTTTTATTGAAGCATTCCTCTTTGTTTTTCAGCCTCTATAAATATTTCCACCTTTCTATTTCTCTGCACCGTCTTGCGGGTTCCCTCATTAATGAGTTAAAAAACCTTTGACATGCTGCTCACTTTACATTTGAATGAGTCATGCTTTGAACTTCACAGCTAAAAGCAGTTAGCAGAGTGCTTTGCTCACGGGAAGTGAGCAAAAATTCTAGCTCTTATTCTCATTCAACTTTTTCCCTTCCTTCCAAGCCTAGGCATGGGAAACAATATAAAATGAGGTATATTTAATAACAGGTTTTCCAATTAATTTTTGTTTTATTTCACAATGTTAAGATGAGATCATTTATCAGAATAATACTGGAAATACTTTATACATTTATAAAAATAAACTTTTCATTATAGGTTGGCATCGAGTCTTTTATTTATTGGGATGTTGTATTTTAGAGGCAGGAGTGGATAATCCTATATATTTGCCTTACAATGTTCTTCCAGGGGCATCTGTTTAGACAGGAGTGTGGTAGGGGAGGGCGCACCAGGAGAAGCAGGTTAGACTGAGTATATTTTAGTCAGATTATCCAAACTGAGGCAGAGGACGAGTGGGTGCTTACAAGAGTTATGGAAGAGGGAGGTGACAGGTGATATACTGAAATAAGTATAGAAACATATTTGTGTGACTTTTTAAAATTCTAAAAGCACTTCTGTTTACATGATCTCATTTGACTCAAAGCAACCCCAGAAAATGTAGTCTTTAATGTCTGATAAAAGGAAGTAGAGGTATGAAGACTTCACAATCACTCAGTGAATGAATGAGTGGCAGAGCCCAGAGCATCTCATCCCGAAATTTCCCAGGATGGACATCGGTGCTTCCGTTTAAGCACCTGTCAGCAAACGATCTGGCAATTAGCAGCAAGACTAATATTTACAAAGTGATAGGAAAAAGAAAAATATTGCATGTTAGCTAAGATTTTCTACTTCGTTAAATGTTTGTACTTACTCCCAATTTTGAAAGGAAGATGGTTTGGGAGCCTCCTGAATGCGGGCCGTTCCTTTATTGGGAAGTCGTAACATAGGTGAGGAGCAGGAGTGGATGATCTTGTAAGTTTGCCTTAAGATGTTTTTCTCCAGGTGCATCTGTTTAAGTGTTTTTTGAGGTGCATGGCCCCTGGGAAGGAGGAGAGGGTCAGACATTGATATGCCTGGGTTAGCACATTGCAAACCCATGGTGGGTGATATTCCGGAGCTGTGGGGAGGAAAGAGAGTATAGATCTCTCCACCTGAATGGCCTTGGGTCTCTGAAATTTTACAGGTAAAGAGAGCTAGAAGAGCTGGAGGTCTGAATGTCAGAGTAATTTTTTTCCTCAAAATAAAAGAAACAGGGTAAGAAGGTAGGTTAAATGTTGAAACAATGAAGAAATCCAGATGCCTAGTCTTTCTCTTCACTTCATATTTTCTGATACCTTATGTCTCTTATCCAATATGATTAAGTCAGTCTTCCCTCCTGCCTCACGTGATAATTACTGAATCTTGGTTTCACTTTTCCCCTCAGCTGAGCCCGGGGCCATTTATAAACATCAAGTTAGTCTCAAAGCTTTCTCCTCTGTTGCTAGTTCCTCAGAGAGAGCATCAGAAAAGCTGAGCCTTGGTAATAATTCCAGGGGCTAAAATCTAATTCTACAGAGATCACCCTCTGTTAATTTGCATTTTACTACTTTGGCGAAGTCCCTGCTAATCATCTGAGCCCCCAGTTCTTTTTAGCATAAAATTTATCCTTATTCGTTTACAAGATACCTGGGTGGGCATTTTGGGTATCATTAAATCAGGCACATAATAAAGACTTCTAACTCAGAGCACACAGGAAAACGGGTCTCTTTGGACACAGCAGAAATAAATTGAATGCCCTAAAGGGAATGGAAAAGAAAATCTATTTCCAGAACATTTGCATTCTATTAATGAGCACTTCAGGCCATGTACCCAATAACTTCACATTTATTACAGCCCTAGTTATGTTCCCAGAATCCACTTAGAGGACAGCCCTTATGCTTTCCTCTCCCCTCCCCAAGAAGAAAGACTCTCCTCACAAATTAAAGTGGCTTTAACAGCCTCCGTGATAAGTGGCATGTGTTTTTCCTCACTCAGGACCCAGTGACAGTAGCATCCACAGGGCACAGCAGTGCAAAACCTATTTATTCCACAAGGCAGGGAACACTTTCTTCTGACTTGCTACCCTCTGGAGGGACTAACATTAGCACCTTGCCAGCCTTTCATCTGCCTCCTTTCCTAGCACTTGACTCTTGTCTCCCACCTGGTTGACAAGCTCTATTGTCATTCACCAGGGAAGTCCTAGCTTCCCTGTGGCTCTGACCTCAGCAGGGGGCCCAGGCCAGCCAAAGCCAGGCCAGCCCAGGGATGGAGAGCAGCCCAGTGCTGGCACCGCACTCTGCTGTGCAGGAGCTGCATGCTGAGTGCTGGAGGATTTTTTATATATAGAAATATAGGTAGCCTTGCATTCTTTTAGTTAACACAAAAGCAAGACTTTTCTGAGGTAATTACTGCTTTCCTTCCTCCTGCCAGCCCTGAAATGCCCTTCCTCTGCTTCCTCCACAATCCTCAGTGTGTTCTTTATTTAATGCACTTTCTGAAGGAAGTCAACATTCTGCAAATGTTTTTGTCGGACTCTTTTTTTTGTCCTTCAATAACTGTCCAGAGAGCAGGAGCATGTTCCTAACTCAATATGCATTGCATCATAAGGATGTCTTAAGGGCATTCTCATGCTCTTGTTGAGTGGATCTCAAGCCAGTGACCATAAGCTATGAAAACAATGTGTCCCATGCTACCCATATGGCCACCAACAGCAACGTAAAGAAGGAGGAGGGGGAGAGGAGAAGAATGGCAAGGAAAGTTGTGGCTGTTTTGATGTGATGGTAATTTCAGTCACCATCCCAGCACATGGCACACAGGAATGATGTGATGAACAGGATACAGTGACAAGGGAGTAATATTCTATAGAATGTGTGTTTCTGGTAGCTTTTCTAAACATCAATATTGCCATTGTTTATGTCCTTCAAATGTCACACCATCTTCTCATCCCCTCAGCCTGAAATTCCACAAATAGTGCTTTTCATTCCCTTGGTTTAGGGACTCCTGATCATTGTTTAAAAAATTCCGAGGTGATATATGCATTAAGCTTTATCAGTCATCTCTACTTTAGTGTAAAAAAGCATTTGAACTTTTCCTAAAGAGTAAATGTATATTTGCATTCACAATCTTACCCTACTCCAGGTTCTAAAGATTTTTTTTTTTGCCTCTTGTTATAAAGGTAATGAGTAGCAAGAAGTACAAGATGCCTGGTGAGGTTAAAATTATTCATATGAGAAAGCCATTAGAAGAAATGCATGGACCAAAGAGAGCTGGAGAAGGGTTTTAAATGGGGAAAAAAGAATCAGGGAAAGATGAAGATTTTTACGGAATGTTTAGAAGAGACGAGAGATTTGATGGTAGGTATGAAAATTGCTATGAAGAGACCAAAGGTGGATGAGATTAATGTTCCATGAAGTTCTCAACTAGCACAGACCCCTTCTAAGTCTCCGCATTTACGTGCTCATTTAATATTCTTTACACAGAGCACCCTCCCCCCAAATTGCATAAACCTCAAACCTAATAAGCCCGAATTGTGAGTGGATCTAAAGAGAAGTAAATGGGTGATGTTAAAACTAATTTTCCAATCCCCTAAAGGCAAAATGCCTTCCTTGTCATGCTAGGGCCCTAGCTAATAAGCCTTCTTAAGGGTCGTCTGAATTCAGAAGAGGCTGAATTTGTCTTTCTACCTACCAATGGTTTATTAGACCATTTTGTGATTCCATAAGGATATCATTTAAACTTCTCAGAAAACTGATAAGATGCAAGTGGTTTTGCCTATTGCTATGGACTGAATTGTATATCCTCCCCAAATCCATATGTTGAAGCCCTCACCGCCAATGTGATGATATTTGGAGATAAAACACTTGGGAGGTGATTGTAGTTGAGGTCATGAGCATGAAGCCCTCATGATGGAATTAGTGCCCTTTTAAGAAGAGACACCAGAGAGTTCCCTCCCTCCCTCTCTCTTGCTCTCTCTCTCTCTCTCTCTCTCTCTCTCTCTCTCTCTCTCTCTCTGTCATGTGAGGACACAGGGAAAAGGTGACCATCTATAAATGAGGAAAAGAGATCTAGCCAGAAGTGACCATGCCAGCACCCTGATCTTGACTTTCCTGTCTCCAGAACTCTGAGAGAAAAAATATCTGTCATTTAAGCACTCAGTCTACGGTATTTTATGGCAGCCTAAGCTGATTAAGACATGTACAGAGAATAATTTTTGTCTTGTAGAGAGGGAAAATATTTCTCAAAGTAGAAAAGAGAACTCCAAAGATAATGGAGTTTTTTTCTATAGTAAATAAATTAGTTTTGTATCTAACTAATAATCTTATTTCTGCATTCCTTGTTGCCTTCACTGACTATACATAACATTCTCTTATTATCCTTTGACCTAACTTCAACATAATTTTAATGAGTTAAAATAAAACTTTGACACACTCTCACTGTGTATTTGTATTAGAATTATGTTTTTCATTTTGAAAATAATATTTTCAACTATGAAGAGAATCTTTAGGAACTTTGCCACATGTTGGTATCTCTTTGTGAGACTTCAGAAAGATTGAAATTACTTTTTGGAAAAACAATCCTAAAATCCCTATGGGATCACAAAAGACCCCAAACAGCCAAAGCAACTCTGAGAAAGAACAAACTGGAGGCATCACACTTCCTGATTTTTAATTATATGATAAAACCATAATAACCAAACAGTAAGGTACTAACTAGCATGAACACACACACATAAACCAATAAAACAGAATCGAGAACCCAGAAATAAGCCCATGTATATATGGTCATAATATCTGACAAGGAACCAAAAATACTCAGTGGAGAAAATGCAGTTTCTTAAATAAATAGTGTTGGGAAAATTGGATATTCATATGTAAAAGACTGAAACTAGATCCCGATATTATACCACTCACAAAAATTAACTTGAAATGGATTAAAGATTTAAATGTAAGACTCGAAACCATAAAACTCCTTGAAGAAAACAGAGAAAAAGCTCCTTGACATGGACCTTGATAATAATTTTCTGGGTATCATACCTAAAACACACGTGCAACAAAATGAAAAATAAGTACAAAGGGAGACCCCCCAAAACTCCTGGAATTATGTTCTGGAGAGCAGGCCCCTTGCAGTACAGACTTCCCCTGCTAGGTGAGTGTTCTAGGAACCTATCTATATCAGTGTACCAGCTGGCGTTGTTGTGAGAGGCTGTGTTTGGCTTCAATGAATTTTTTTGAAGACTCTTTCAATGTGTTTGCTAATTTCACGATGGGTGATTTACAGCGCACCTGCCCACACTGTGCTGACTGTTCAGCAGGTTTTGACCAAAAATGGCCTGACCCCCAGGCCCTACCCTCCCTTTTCACCCAGTCTCATTCTGAGTGACTTAGTTTTTTCTTTCCCTGGGTGAAAAAGTCCTCAAAGAGAACTGTTTTGCCGATGTGAAAGGGGTGAAACAAAAAATGGCAGAAGCATTAGAAGGCATCAAAATTGATCAGTTCAAAAACTGTTTTGAGCAGTGGAAAAAAACCCTCGATAGGTGTATTGCATCAGATGGGGAATACTTTGAAGGTGACTGAAGTGTAAACAATTTCAAGAATAAATACACAATTTTTTGTAAATAAATTCCATTTTGGGGGGTCCCCCTCATATGTGTGACTACAATAAAATAAAAATCTTATGTACAACAAAAGAAACAATCACCAAAATGAGAGGCCAGTTGACAGAATGGGAAAAAATATTTGCAAATCATTATTTGATGAGGGGTTAATATCCAACATATATGAAGAACCTATAATACAATAGCAAAAATTTCAAATAGTCCAATTAAAAGCGGGAAAAGGACCTGAATAGACATTTTCCCAAGGAAGATATTAAAAGGGCCAATAGATACATGAAGAGGTGTTCAACATCACTAGTAATCAGGGAAATGCAAATCAAAATCACAATAAGATATCACCTCACATTCATTAGAACGGTTGCATCAAAAAGACAAAAGATCAACACTGGTGAGAATCACTGTCTTGAAGAGCTATCTGTAACCCCACGTTCATTATAACTTTCTCTATGGTAGCTATGATGTGGAAACAAGTGTCCGTCAATAGGAACAAAATAAAGAGAATACAATACAATATATATTTATAAATGTATATATAAAAATATAATACTATTCAGCCACAGAAAAGAAAAAAGCTTGCCATTTGCAACAACATGGATAGACCTTGAGGGCATTATGCCAAGTGAAATAAGTAGACAGAGAAGGACAAACATTGTATGATCTCATTTATATATGGAATCTGGAAAAAAACCCTCACCAAATGCATAGAAAAAGAGGTAAGATTTGTGGTTTCCAAGGCAGGAGGTGGGGGAAATGGGGAAGGTGGCCAAATGGTACAAACTTTCAGTTGTAAAATAAATTTAAGTTCTGAAGGTGTAATGTACAGAACAGTGATTATAGTGAACAATCCTGCATTGTATATTTGAAAGTTGCTAAGCAGATCCTAAAAGTTCTCATCATGAGGAAAAAAATTTGGGTAACTATAAGAGGTGATGAATGTTAAATAAACTTGTGGTAATCATTCTGTAATAAGTACATATGTTATTATGTTCTACACATTAACCATACACAATGTTGTATGTCAATTATATCTCAATAAAACTGGAAGAAAATTTTACTTTTTGGATGTTAGACTGTGAGTTCTGTTGAATGTAATACAATGTTGGCATTAGCCATTAGGTAGTCCAATCATATTAGAGCTTCTCCAGATTATGTTAAATCTGAATTTAAGTTAATGTTTGAGACCTACCATCTTACAGGCCATGATATAAGGAGGGAAAAACACCAGGTAATATCTGAATTTTGTGGCCCCTTTTGCTGTAACACCTCCCTGTGGACTGTGGTTTCTGATATTGATGGTCTTGGTTTTATGGATCAAGGTGGCCCTTACTGTTCTTTTCATCCACGATCACCCATTCATTCAGAAAATATTGATTGGGCACTTAATATATGTTCTAAGTACCAAGGAAAACAGAGTGATCTGAGCAGGTAATGTATTCCTGTTCTGTCCTCATGAAGATTATATTCCATTGGGGAACACATGCAATAAACAAACAAATACCCTATGGTAGGTGGTGATTGTTAGAAAAAAAAATGAAAGCAAAGAGAAATACAAAGTGCCAGGCAGAGGATGAGAAGGTAAGTTGAAATATTAAGTACAGCGGTCTCTGGAATACGATATTAAAGCTGTTGGAGCTAAACAATACTTGGGGTTGGGGAAGTACAAACGGATGTCTGGAGAAGAGCACTCCAGGCAGAGGAAGTGGCAACTACAAAGGCCTTGAGGACAGAACATGGTTGGCATATCTGAGGACCAGCAAGGTGGCCATCGTGCACCATGAACAAAGGAGGGAGTGGTAGGACACAGGTCAGAGAAGAACGGGGGGAAAGAAATAGATCAGGTTGTAGGGTCTTGTCAGCCATTTTAAGGATTTAGTTTTTGCTTTGAGTGAAATAGGTACTTTTTGGAGGATTTTTTAGAGGAGAAGTTTTGTCATCTAATGTTTGAAAAAGGTCACTTTGGCCGCCGTATTGAGAATTGACTGCAGAAGGGGCAATGATGAAAGAAGAGAAACCAATTAAAAAATTATGGCATTAATTCAGGTCAGAAACACTGGCCACTTGGACCATGGTAGAGAAGTAACTGGAGTGATGAGAAGTGGTTTACTTCTGGATATATATTAAAAATTGAGCAAAAAAGTTTGCCGATGAGATGTAGGGTCTGAGAGTAAAACAAAGACATAGGGAGGACTCTGCTTTTCAGCTTGAGTAATTGGAAGGAGAGGTGAAGCTGCATTTACTGAGCTGGAAGAGCTTTAAGAGGAACCATTTAAAGGTAAGTGGTTCCATATCAAACATGTTAAATATGCGATGCCTATTATTTATCAAGTGGAAATGTTCAATAGGCAGTTGGCATGTGAGAGTGGAGTTCAGGTGAGAGGCCTTTGCTAGAAATATAAAGCTGGGACTCATCGAGGAAAAGATGGTATTGAAAGCCATGAGAAAAAATGAGCTCAGTAAGGGAGTATAAACAGAGAAGAGGTCCAAAGACTGAAGCCTGAAGTTCCTCACTCTGTAAGTCAGTAAGAAAGAATCAGCAAAGGACTCTCAGGAGGAATAGCCAATGACAGTGGAGAGAAACCAGGAAAGTGTGGAATCCTGGAAGTCAAAAGAAGCTTCAAGAAGAAGGGAATGATCAGCTATGAAATGCTACCTACCAATCAAATGAAGTGAAAACTGAGAACTGGCCACTGGATTTAGCAAGGAACATCTCTGGCCGTCCTGATGAAAGCAAAGTTGTTGGAGTGGTGGAGATAAAATCCTGACAAGACTGAGTTTAACAGAGCACGGGAGGAGAGAGATTGGAGACAGTGAGAAGAGACAACTCTTTCAAGGGATTTTATTAGTAAAGGGAGCAGAGGACTTGAGGGTGATGTGGAGTCAAGATAGGGTTTTTGGTTAAACAATAAGACATAGCAACTGCAAACATGAGTCAGTAGAGTGTGGTCCCTTGGGTTTAATGAGCATGCAGCTGCCACGTGAGTGAGGTGGAGTGAGAGAGAGGCGAAGGAGGTGGCAGTGTAAGAGAGCAATAGTGATGAGCCATGGAATCTGAACTAGATACGAGAGGAATCAGGGTTCGGGCTCTGGAGGGTAGAGAAAGGGTGGCAGGGTCAGCAGCTTGGAGTTGTGCCAAAGAGCAGTCGGAATTAAAGAATTTTGAAACAGAGAAATAAGCTGGAAGGCCAGCAGATGATGACTGAATGGAAAAGGGATTGTTGTCAAAGGTAATGACAAGTGGACAGCTGAGGCAGAGAAGGACACATGCACAGGAGTGGACAGCTGAGGCAGGGGCGGACAAGACCACTGGAAGACTGGGGGCTGGGTGGGCAGGATGCAGCTACTGAGCCGGTGTGTACCGTGTTGCTTTCCTGAGGTGTTTACAGCTGGTGTCTGTTGAGTGATCAGTGCCTTTGCTCCATCAGTTGGTACATATCGTGAATATTGTCCCTAAATCCCAGGAATTAAAAGGCTGACTATTATGGTGGACCTTGATATCTGTAAGAATTGTGACAGGAGCATTTGGGGTAGTGTGGCGGTGAGCCTAAGAGCCGTCAGGGAGTGGGGGTCGGTCAGGACTGCACATCGCAACCTTAGGTAGAAGGAGAACAAGCTTTCATGCTGTCCCAGCCCTGAGCCCTGGGGGACGTTCCTGAAGAAGGGTGAGCACAGAACTAGGGAGTGAGGAAAACCCAAGAGGGATTTTTGGAGGAGGAAAAGGCCCCAAATGGCGTACAGTCAGAAACAAATTCCATTGGTTCCACAATTTAGCCTTGGACCAGCCCAAGCAATTGTTTTGTTCTGTAAACTAAGCTGCATCTTGCAGCAGTTAGAACGCCTAATTCATACCTGGGTACAATCCATTCCAGAATCCTCAGTGAGACCATGAGTCAGACGGAAATCACAATACAAACCACACAGTCCAGCAAAAAGGACCTGTTTTCTTCTGCTTTTGTTGTCATCTTGATTAATTCCTTCCTCCCTTTCTTGTCCCGCCTCAGGATAAGCAATATCTAAAAGCATTCAAGGCTCTTCTGATTCTGCTTTCCTTTGTGATAACAATTGGGCCCTGCAACCATTTTCAGGCAGGCACATCCTGCTGGGTAGGAGATCCAGAGTTCTGGGAAGGAGGAAGTTCTCCCAGGTGAAAGAGCTAATCACAGACCAGGCCCATCCAGGGCCCACCCACCGCCCATCCACCTTGAGGCTGCTGCCTGAGGCCTGAGGTCTCTTCGAGACATGAAGCAGGCTCGCCAGGGACTGTGGTTTTTACCACCAGGTGACTCAGCTCCCTGGAGTATGGTGACAAGACTGCCTGTGACCAAATAACTCATGTTGAGGAAGCTAGTCGTTTCTACGAATGCCTCTCCTTCCAATAAGTCATGGCCACTGCCCTAAAGACAAATGGTACCTGCCTTCCTCCCCCATCCTTCCGTACCCAAGCATCTATCCTGTACTGTTCTCTCATCTTCTGTAGCTTTCGGCACCCTTCTTCAGGTCCTCCCGCTCTCAAGCCCTCTCACCAAATCTTTACCCTTTCCACCACACCCTCTGAAGCCACCCTTCCACAGAAGCTGAATGCTTCGATATTTTCCCCTCCCCACCACCATAAATTAAAGCTTTGTTATTATGTCCTCTTGCTCCCTCTCCAGTGGAGGCTGCCACTGTCCCCACACAGGAGCCAGGTGTTGGGGTCAGGAGTCTCCCAGCTTCCTGGGGCAGTTTTTCCACCATGTGTAAATTCCATCAAAGTTTAGGCTACTTGATGTTAACCATTTTCTACCTTCCACAAACACTGTAGTTTGGACTATAAGTTTTCTCAACATGCCCCAATCCTGACACAACTCTGGGATATTTAAATGTATATGACCCTCCAACATGCTAGCATTTAGTTCTTTCACTAAAAGCTTTGCAGGGCTCAAAGCTTAGGTAGTTATTGTCTGGATATGCTAGACATCAAAGGGTACTTCCGGCTTTCTCACTGCCCCTGCTTTTCAAGGGATTACCAGGACCAAGATTCCTTTTTCTCCTCATTCAGTGGTTGTCAAAGTTTAATAAGCATCAGAATCACCTGGAGGACTTGTTAAGCTACAAAACGGCTGAATTCCAGCCCCAGAATTTCTGATTCAATAGATCTGGGCTGGAGTTCAAGAATTTGCATTTTTAACAAGTTCCCAGGTCTACTAATGCTGCTGGCTTGAGGACCACACTTTGAGGACCATTGTCGTAACGTATGTGCCCAATTGGCCCCATATTATCTTCATGTTAGAACTACCTGGAGATCTTCAAAAAGTATGGATGTCTGTGCATGTGTTCTATGCCCCTGGACTGCAGTTAAATTCACCCGAAATGTGGCTTGGGCTTTGCAGTTTTTAAGAGATTCGCAGGTTACTCTGCGTACAGATAACTTTGGTAACCGTTGAGTATCAACACCTTCTCACCTCCCTTTCTCTCTTACTCATCCTGGAAGATGTGCTTACTCATCCAAGATATCCCTCCCACCTGGATATTCCCAGTACCCTTGTGCCAGCCTCCCCCCCAGGAAACCTCAAACCTGTGTCCACACGTTTTCCCACTGTTCTTAAATACTGGCCACCAAGTGTTGCTGGAGAAAACCGTGCAGCCTTATCATCCTATGACTCATCCTAGATGTGCTCATTCATTGATCTTCTAATTTATCTTTTGTTTTCTCCAGTCTCCCTCACCAATAATCCCAAAACTTCACCATTCTAATCCCCCTACTTGAACTCTTCAGATGACCTTATCTCCTACTTTATCAAGTAAAATTGATTCCATCAGGCACAATCTCTTTCAGTTTTATACTCCACCCCAAAAACCAAGTTTATGTGTATCCACACCCTTTCTTGCCTTTTATCCTTTCATCTCAGAGGGTGATGTATCCCTCAGTTCAAGGTCAATGCCTCCATCCTCCCACACGAATCGGCACACTTGGCTGGCACTTAGCCTGATGAATTATGGGCTTTTTCCATACACCTTCAACCTTCCTCTTTCAGCTGGCTCTGCTCCAACTCTTAATCCCTCTAGACGCTGACTCTCCCCCCGCCCCCACCGTTGCTCTCACACACAACCGCAGCTGCCATTTGTCAGCTCTTGCTGTCCACTGATGGCTGACTCAGGGGGAGGAGTAAACTCTTCCAGACGCCAACTAGAAAGCTTTTTGAATTTGGTATTCAGAATTTTTTTTTTATTTCTTTTTTACTTTTTGTCACGTGAAAAGGGACTCTGCATACACTGTCTATCCTGAACTTCTCTTTATTTTCAGAGCCTGACTTCTCTGCTCAGTAGATGTTAGACACTAATGAAAAGCTGCCTCAGAATCTTAACACATTGCATTCATGGTAACTTGCTGCCACTGTGTACTTACTGCTCAACCAAAGGCAGGCACGTAGTTCCTGTCAGCACAATGAAGAAGTAACAAATCCAAATCCAGCAACTCCTTTGGGAAAACAGCTGTTGGGGGATTTGAGGGTCTCCTAGTCACTTGGTGACAACTCCAGCAGAGGCAGGGGGGGAAAATGAAGGAAAATGACAAAAACTCACACAGGAAGCTCAGTACAGGAAGGAAGTCAACAAGGCAGACAGAAGAGTGCCGGTGGAGTTTTGTTTGTTCAACTAAGACAATTCAATAAAGTGTGGTTTAGGAAGTAGGCTTGCATTTGTACTGTGGCCCAGGTGTCAGGTTTGGGTGTCTCCAGTACTAGGTGTTTTGTGGTGGATTTCATTCATCGTGGCTTTGAAAAAACAACACTAATTTATAACAGAATACTACTGTTGCTTCTATTCAAAAGACACAGTAGGTCGGGAGAAATAACTGGGAAAGGTTTGGTACTCATTTTCTTGTTAACATACATTTAATATAATATTAAATGTTATATTTATATAAAATGATATATTATGCATATACAATGTTGACTATATCTATGTAAAATTTCTTATATTGACAGTATAAAAACAGTTGATATCAAAAGCATGATACTTAAGAGAAAAAGTTGCTGGCCCTGGCCAGTAGTTCAGTTGGTTAGAGCATCATCCCAATATACCAAGGTTGTAGGTTCAGTCCCCAGTCAGGGCACATTCGAGAAGCAACCAATGGATGCATAAATAAATAGAGCAACAAATCAATGTCTCTCTCTTTCTCAAATCAATCAATAAAAAATTATCTAAAAAAGAAAAAATTGCTAAATTGGACCTTATCAAAATTAAACTTTGTGCCTCAAAAGACACCATGTAAAAAGTGAAAAGATAATCTTCTGGTCAAGCTAGAGATGAAGGTAGATGTGATTTGCTTCATTGCACAACCATAAGAAGGAACATAATTAACTTAAAAACGAAAAATACCCAGAACTGCCAGAAAATCACCCAGAAAAATACGCAGAACTGTATGGACGTCTGACAACCAAGAATTTAAAGAAGCCATATTCATCCAGACAGGTAGGAGGGGCAGATGCTGGAAGTCCAGCAGAGAGGACGCAGTGTGGCAGCAGCCAACAGAACTGGTGGTTCCACATTCACGTGTGGTGGATAAAAATCAGGCGGACACCTTGTGAGCAAGTGATCCCAGCCCCAGGCCAGACCGTGCAGCCCAGGGTTCCAGCGTCAGGAAAAATAAAGCCTTATAACTTCTGGCTGTAAACCCAGTGGGGATTGGGGTGGTGAAAGAAACCACTGGTTTCTCAGATGAGCCCCGAACATACACAAACCCACTCACTGTGGGAACCACAACAGAAGAGCAGTTGAAGGGGCACCAGTCACACATGGGAGGTGGGTGAAGTTACTGGAAAAGAAGCAAGTACCAGGCAAGCCCTGAGACGTCAGCCAGAAACAGCATCGTCCCCTCCTCGACCCCTCCCTCACACGTGGAGCCACAAAGTGGTAAAGCAGGTTGCCCTGCCCTGGTGAATATCCAAGGCTCCACCCCATACAACTTAACAGGTGTGCTAAGACATGGCTCTCCCTAGTACACAGACACAGGGAGGCTGCCAAAATGAGGAGACAAAGAAATATGGCTCAAATGAAGGAACAGAACAGAACCCCAGAAAAAGAACTGTGCGATGTGGACATAGTCAACCTATCAGGTACATAGTACAAAACAGTGGTGGTTGGAATGCTCAAAGAGCTCATTGAATACAGCAAAAGCATAAGGGAAGAAATGAAGGCTATACTAAGGGAAATAAAGAAACTCCACAGGAAACCAACAGTGAAGTGGAGGAAGCCAGGATTCAAATCAGCAATCTGGAACATAAGGAAGAAATAAACATTCAACCAGAACAAGATGAAGAAACAAGAATTCAAAATAATGAGGAGAGTTTAAGAGGACTGTGGGACATCTCCAAAAGGGCCAATATCCAAATTATAGGGGTATCAGAAGGAGAAGAGGAAGAACAAGAAATTGAAAACTTATTTGAAAAATTAATGGAAGAGAACTTCCTCAATTTGGTGAAGGAAATAGACATATAAGCCCAGGAAGCATAGAGAGTCCCAAACAAGTTAGACCCAAAGGAACCACACCAAGACACATCATAATTAAAATGTCAAAGGTTAAAGATAAAGAGAGAATCTTAAAAGCAGCAAGAGAAAGGTAGAGAGTTACCTACAAAGGTTAGTTCCCATAAGACTATCAGTTGGTTTCTCAAAAGAAACTTTGCAGGCAAGAAGGGACTGGCAAGAAGTATACAAAGTAATGAAAAACAAGGACCTACAACCTAGATTTCTCTATCCAGCAAAGCTATCATTTAGAATGGAAGTGCAGATCAAGTATTTCCCAGACAAAGTAAAGCTAAAGGAGTTCACCATCACCAAGCCCTTATTATCTGAAATGTTAAAGGAACTTATCTAAGAAAAAGAAGGTCAATACTATGAACATTAAAATGACAACAAATTCACAATCATCACAACTGAATCTAAAAAACAAAAACAAAGGAAACAACTAGAACAGGAATCGAATCATAGATATAGAGGTCATTTGGAGGGTTATTAGCTGGGAGGGAGAAGGGGGACAATGGGGGAAAAGATATAGGGATAGAAGCATAATTGGTAGGTACAAAATAGACAGGAGGATATTAAAAATAGTATAGGAAATGGAGAAGCCAAAGAACTTATATGCATGACCCATGGACATGAACTAAAGGGCGAATCGCTGGAGAGAATGGGGGGTACTGGGCGGAGGGGGGCAAAGGGTGAAAATTGGGACAACTGTAATAGCACAATCAATAAAATATACTTTAAAAAATGAAAAGGTAAATCACAGACTAGAAGACAATATTTACGAAATGATCTCTATTTACAATTGTGAGATAATAGAAAATAATGTTGGTCACTGCCCCCAGTTCCTAACACAGTGTTCCTGAAACCCTTGTAATTTCCTGGGAGCATCTTTTGTTCTAATGAGATGACTCTGGGTGGCTCCAGGATGGCTCCTGGATAGCTATAGCTGCTCACCTACAGACAAAGCCATGATTAGAAGCTTGGAATTTTCAGCCTCACCCCCATTCTCTTGAGAAGGGAGAAGGGCTGAAAATGGAATTAATGATCTGTCATTCCTATGCGATGAAACCTCCATAAAATCCCAAAGGTGTGGGTTTCCCAGAGCTTCCAGGTTGGCAAAGACATCTACACCAGGAGGTCGATACACCCCAAATTCATGGGGGCAGAAATGCCTGCACTGGGGACCCACTCAGATCTCACCCTGTATATCCCTTCATCTGGCTGTTCATCTGTATCTTTTATCATATTTTTAAATAAACTGTTAATCATTAGTGAGTATTCCCCTGAGTTCTATTTTCCACTCTAGCAAATTAGTCTAACCTGAGAAGGAGGTTGTGGGAACCTCTGATTTGTAGAAGCTGTAGGTAACCTGGGACCTGCTATTTGCAATTGGCCTCTGAAGTAGGTAGGGAAAGGTCTTGTGGGACTGAGCCCTTACCCTGTGGAATGTGATGCTATCTTAGGTAGATAGTGTTAGAATTGAGTTGAACTGTAGAACTCCCAGTTGGTGTTGCTTATTGTTGTTGGTGGTGGGGGGGTGGGGGACAGAGGAACCTCTATACACTAGGTAACCAGAGTATCAGACATAAAGTGTTTTGTGTGGGTAGTAAAAGAAATACGCAGGATATAGGCTGAATCGAGATTTTCCCCTACAACAGGGAAAAAGACTGGGTTTTTTATTTTAGTGATATACAAAAACCTCTTAAAATTCAGTAAGAAGATAACTCAATACTTTTAAATGAGCAAAAGATTTGAATAGACATTTCACCAAAGAAGATATATGAATGGAAATAAGAACATGAAAAGATGTTTGACTTTGTTGGTCGTTAGACTAATGAGAGACCATCCCACACCCATTAGAAGGGCTATCCCAAAAAGAGGGGAGAAATTAGAAGCTTCGTGCCTTGCTGGTTGGAACGTGAAGTAATACAGCCACTTTGGAAGAGTTTTGCAGTTTCTTAAACATAAACTTACCATATGATCCAGCAATTCCCCTCCTAGGAATCTTTACAAGAGAAACGAAAACACATGTCCCATAAAGATGCAGATGTGAACATTCAGAAGAGTATTATTCATAATAGTTCAAACTGGAGACTTTTCAAATACCCATCAACTGGTAAATAGATCAAATACAGTGAATCTAAACAATAGAATAATATTCAACAATTAAAATGAAAGAACTTCTGATTCATGCTACAACATGGATGAACCCCCAAAACATCCTAAGTCAAGGAGGGCAAGTGCAGAAAACTGTATGTTGTATGTCTGATTATATTTAAATGTAGAAAATCAAATTTAGAGAAACAGAAACAGATCAGTGGTTGCCTAGGGCTGGGGGTGAGAGCTGTGATTAACTGTAAATGGGCTTGAGAAACTTTGAGGTAAAAAAGAAAAATGAATATTTTAATTATAATTTGATCAAACGATTAAAAAGTTAACAATTCATAGTTCTTGATGTTACCAGTGAACCAAATTTCCATTTTTAATTGCTAGAAATAAAACATGAGTAAAGACTTTCAGCCCTGGCTGGTGTGGCTCAGTGGATTGAGAGCCAGCCTGTGAACAGAAAGGTCACTGGTTCGATTCCCAGTCAGGACACACACCTGGGTTGCAGGCCAGGTCCCCAGTAGGGGGGCGTGTGGGAGGCAACCAATTGATGTTCCTCTCACAAGTTTCCCTCTCTTTCTCCCTCTCTTCCGCTCTCTAAAATTAAATAAATAATTTTTTTTTTAAAAAAAGACTTTCAAATATGATATAAGAAATAACCACCCGTCCCCCAAACCTAGGTGCAGCCATTTACTGCACAGACAGAAAAGGCTGCCGGGAATGACCAGACTGACATAAGAAACTGGCATTAACACCCAGACTGAAAAGTCTGCATTCCTCTATCCTCACTTCCCCTCACGCAAGACAGAAAAACCAGAGGCCTGGACGATCCACAAACTGGATCATTATTTTGAATAATGAGGTAGCTAACTCATTTCCTGCCAGACTCCAGTTATTTTCACCACCATCATATATTAACTATGGTTAAAGCTTGTCTTGTTCAAACA
Organism: Macrotus californicus; assembly: GCA_007922815.1. NCBI lineage: Eukaryota > Metazoa > Chordata > Mammalia > Chiroptera > Phyllostomidae > Macrotus > Macrotus californicus. Next base: position 27,044 of record VMDR010006564.1, on the reverse strand, counting down.
ACATGGAGTAAATTCACCTGTAGTATTTTCTTACCTGGGATTGTACTAAAAGGTGTGACTGAAGCACCAGGACCACCTTCAATATTTCCTAAGCATCTTTCAAGCACGAGGCCCTTAGGCTACAAGGACAATGCAGCCTCTGTGCTGAAGGAATCTGTAAGCTGGCTGGGAAAGAAAGCTAAGAAAGAGTTGTTAGTAAACAGTAGCCGGTAAAAAGCATTGTAACATCAAGTCGAAAACCTCAAGATGTAAGACAAGTGAATTGCACTACGATATGGTTTGAGTGCCTTCCAGTGTGAATATTCTACCATTTTTAAGAGAAAAATCTGGAGAGTTTGCATATAGGCTATGGCTGGCTAACTTAGGGATTTGTTATGTTTCTGTGGCAAATACTTAATTGAGTGATTTTTTTGGTCTGCTTCTTAAATTGCATGAATTACAAAATTGTTTCATTTCTAAGCCAAGAGCTCATCATAAAGCTGTGCCAAGCATATGCGTGTGTGTGCAGCTGCAGATATTCTCTTTTCTTTCTGATGCACTCAGTTCTGCAAAAAGATAATGCTAATATTAGGAGAAGTAGTCTCTCTATTATGATCATTGAAAAGGGCACATGAGGTGACCTTGGCCTACCAAACCAAACAGAGGTCCTTGGCAACTGGTGCTGGGTGCTGTACTGGCGTTCCCAGATGAAACCCAGATCTGTTAAGTGAAGGCCATATGTACTGACACTGTTGATCCACATCCATCGTGGAGCATGTGGTCTCATTAGTGATTCCTCTCCTATTGGGAAACCACCCCAACTTTTGAATAGACATGTGAATTGCACATGTTAGTGATAGCAGCCTCAATTTTTGCAAATTTGCATTCAGTTTATATACTGTGCCTATAGTCTTTAAAATATTCAGGAACTATGGAGATATGAGTCATTTTTTAACATAGGGTCAGAATTGAGGCTTGGGTATGAAGTGATGCAAATTGAAATAATATCTTCCCCATCTGCTCTCTCATTCCCATCTCACTGTATTTATAGACCTCCACAGAACTGGAAGTGGCAACATCTTACCTAGGCATTGCTAAATTAATCCTTTGTGTGCATGAATACTCCTGGGGCTGAGAGCACAATCCTACTTTTTCTTTTGCACCTGAACCAGACTGAGTATATGTCCAGAAATGGGACTTTTCTGCTTCCAAGGCATAAGTCATATTTAGCCACAATCTGCCCCTGCTTCCTGGAATACTATACCCTTTACTCATGTTCCAAATTACATTATGATGTATTATTTAATCAGAAGCATTATCCTGACTCCCGTTTAGCAACCTAGTCTTGAAATGCAATACAGTGCAGAAAATTATAATGTTATTATAAATGATGCTTACCCAACTACTTAACTCTGGAGACAAATAAATCAGGTTAGACCTTTATTTCACATGACATACCAAAATAAATACAAATGGATAAAAGCCTTAAACATAGCAATCTATCAAAACAAAAATATTAGAAGAAAAAAGCTAAATATTTGTCTAATTTATGGATAGAAGAGCCCTTTCTAAGGTTACAATCAATTGAAGAAATCTTAAAGGAAAATATTGAATTGACTATATAAACAACAAAATTTATATATAAATAAAATTATTAATAAAGTTAAAGAGTAAATAATAAGCTAAGAAAAAATGTTTGTGAAAATACCAGTAGAAGTTATTCTGACATTGAGAACTTATTTAAATCAATAAGAAAAGTAGCAATATTTCATAAATATTAATGTCCCAAAGGCACAAACAAGCAATTTATAAAAGCAGACAATTTATGAATATTGAAGACTCAACCTCATTAGCAATGAAAATAATAAAAAGATGTTGAGTTCTTTTTTTTTAAGATTTGACAATCTGAAAGACAATAACATCCCGAGACTGGGGGAGAGCGCAGTGAGAGACACCTTCTCAGGTGTGATGCAGGGACAACCTGGTAAAACCTTTCTGAAAGGCATTTTGAAAATATATATTAAATCTTTTTAAATATTCATCTTTTGACAAATTAATTCAACTACCAGGAATTTTTAAAAGACTTTATTTATTTATTTTCAGAGAGAGGGGAAGGGAGGGAGAAGTAGAGGGAGAGAAACATCGAACTGAGAGAGAAGCATCAATCGGTCACCTCTTGTAGGCACCCCTACCAGGGGATCGAACTGGCAACCCAGGCACATGCCCTGACTGGGAATCAAACCCGCGACTTTGCGCTTTGCAGAACAACGCCCAACCAACTGAGCCACACTGGCCAGGGCTCACTACCAGGAATTTGTATTATGAAGCACACACAAACGTATGCATAAAAATGTCATGTTTACAATAATCTCTTTAAGTAGTCTTTAAGACTAACATTAATGAAGTAGTTAAGTAAATTATGGAGCAACCATGGGACGAACTATTCTATGTCGTCATTAAAAACTATTTGAGAAGCATTTCAAATGACACAGGAAAATGTGTCTGATTTCATAATGACCAAAGGAATCTGCAAGAGTGTAAAATGTAGTTAAGCCATGGGAAAGTTCATTTTTAGAGAGTATGGTAAAACATGTGAAACATTAATAAATATGGGGTTATTTTAGATCGTTAGTTATTCTTTATACTCTCTGTACTTATAAAATTATCTTCCACAAGTAGGCATCTGTTTGTAATGGGAAACAAAAACATTTTTATGATCCCATGAATATTCAACAACATAAACAATTATGATTTTCAACATGCTATGAGATGACCGCCTCAACTTAAAAAGCTTTTGCACAGCAAAACAAGCAATGAACCAAGTGAAAAGGCAACCTTCATGCGCAGTATGGCAACTACAGTTAATGATGCTGTGTCATGTGCCAAAGTTGCTAGAGAGTAGATCTTCAATGTTCTCACCACACACGAGAAGGGCTCATTGTGGTGGAGGTGTTAACTAACCTTATCGGATAATCATTTTGCAGTATACACATACAGCAAACCACCTTAAACTTACCCAAAGGTACATGTCAATTATATTTCCCTAACACTAGAAAAATGTTAAACAATATGAATATTTGTAGTGGAAATCACAGGATTCAAAATTACAAGCACAATGTGGTTACGCTTCGGTAAAAGTAAATCTTATCCATGGAAGTAAAGATAATAAAATATACCCAAATGTGAGTATAAATCAGTTGGGTGGTGGGACTGCAGGTGGCTTTCTTATCTTCTATGTAGATCAGAATATATTAGTGAATTCTTATAGTATAAAATGTCAGCCATTTGTCAAATAATTCATGCAATGAATATGGATTTTTGCAATTACATGTGCCAGGTCCTATGTATGCTGGTTGCTGGAGATCCCAAAGATTGCTAAGGCAGAATCTTTGCCTTGGAGGAAATCATAGCCTAGTATAGGCGGTGAAGAAGGAAACACATAAGTAAAATATCTAATCACAAGTTCAATAACAGTAGAAGGGGCTAAGCACTCTTGGTGCTATTCAGTTCCAGAGGCAGCGCAACTAGTTCAGATTGGCTTAGAGGGGAAGAGGTGGGGGGCGGGGGTGTTTCACATGAGGGTCACCAAACAATGACATGCTGTGAAGAGAGCTTTGAAGGAAGGGTAAAGGATGTCCCATATTCAGGGGGCAATATCTTAATAAAGGTGGCTATTTCATGAAATGCATATACACAAGAAGAATTCTAGGGTGACTTGGTTATAGATCTGGTGTCCTTTAAAAAGACAGAAATCCTGTTTGGGGGACAGAGGTTGTCTCCAGTCTTGGCTGTGCTGAGTTCAGTGTGCCTGTGGGCTATTCTAGTGGAGATGTGATACAGGAGTTTGGGCCAGAGATCAGGGCTGGAGACAGAAGCAGAGGTCTTAGTTGTGAGTTTAGGTGAAGGACCCTGGGAGGACGTCGGGAATGAGAAATAGAGCCAAGGGCCTGGGACAGGGCTCAGAGGAAAATGAGCATTTAAAGAGGCACCTGAGAAGAATCCCTCAAGGAACAAAAGTCAGGAGAGTGAGGTCCAGAAGCCCAGGGAGAGAGAACTGCCATTAATGGTGCTGAGTGCAGCGCAGAGTGCCGGAGAGTGAGAGCTGGGTGCCACTTAGGAGTCAGGCCTCCCATCCAATGTGTGACGGGAAGGCGAAGTAGAAGAGAAGCTGGAGATGGGGGAGAAGGCGGGAACGGGGGAGGCTGGGCAGTGCGATGTTACGATGCATTGTTAAGGTCCAGGAGTGCGTTTCTGAAGTCAAGAGGAAAGCCACATGTGTCAGAGATTAGGGTAATGGCGTAAAGCTAAGATATATGTATATTCCCTGCTCTTCCTGAAAGTAAAATGTTATGGCAGGCAACTCCCAAATGATTAGCTAAAAAAATAGCTATTTTTCTTAAACTTCTTCCAAACTTAACTCATGCTCATAGGTTGTGGTATGTCCATTGGATGTCTGCAGCAATAGATGCCTGGCCATGTGAAATGTGAGCCGAGAGCCTACCCAAGCTCAGATAACGTCATTGCCAAAGAGAGCCTTATCCACTGTTCCATCCACTCACACCTCAGCTGCTCTGCTGCCAGACCCATTAAATGCTCTCTATTCTCAGCTTCCCTGGGCCCCTGCCAGGATCATATTGTCATCCCAGAGCCTCTGATACATTTATCTGTCTTCCTAACAGGAAAGCGGTGTCCATTTAAAGGACAAGTAGACACAGATCTGCTCACTTCAGGTGTGCAGGCCAAGATTCTGGAAGGTAGCCTGGGACCGAAACAAGCCCAGTGACCCAGTAGTCCTGTGACACAGAGGGCAGGTAGACCCCGTGTGGGGAGGGGCTGGCAGCCATGAGGTCCATTATACCATTCATAGTTGTCTGCATACCTCTCTTGGTCCTGACCTTGTTCCTAGGGTGAGTCGCGCCTCCCCCTGTAAACAGTGGACCCTGTAAGACAGGGTGGTTGAATCTACTTCTTCATCTGCCTGAGATTCCAGTGCACAGTACTTTATACACCCTGTGCCCTTGCCCTTCCTCCTCCTTTGAATCCAGACGTGATGTGTGGAAGTTGAGCGGTCATTGCAGGACCAAGGAGTGACAAATGTGAGGGAAAGGTCAAGAGCATCACTGAGTTTGTAACCATGACATCATCAGGCTGCTGGATCAATGCCAGGAGCCAGCTGAGGTAACAGGTTATCTTATAAGAGAAAAGTAACTTTTGGCCTAAGCCTCTTATAAGCTGGGTTTTTTGTTTCCTGCAAGTAAATATAATGTACCCAACAACCATCCCCTCTCTTCTCCACTAGAAGAACCCTGACTTTATTCAGATATCCATCCTTCCCCCACCCCCGCAGCTAGGTGTCTTGGGTGATGTTGATTTCGCCTGCAGCTCTGGGGTGGCATGGACTGGCCGTGCCAGTGTCGGGTTAGTGAACCAGTGAGGCATGGGGGCTGAAATCTGCTGGGCTCCTGGGGGGCACTTCCCTTGATATAGCCGCAGGAAGGGTCTGCTTCTCTCTCCTTCCTACAAATATTGTATCCAGGTTTGGTACCTGGAACTGTTGCAGCCACCTTGCTACTCAGCTGAGGACGATGCCAACACAAAATGGTGGGGGGTAGGGGTGGAGGGTGGGGGTGGGGAGGAGACAAACACAGCCTGGCTCCTCAGAGACGCTGTTGCTCCTGGACCCACCTGCAGGCTGCCTGCGACTCCCGCTTCCTGCACTGCCACAGGTACATTTCTTTAGTCTTAAAAGTAGTTTAAGTTGGGGGTTTCGTTACTTGCCCCTGAAAGCATCTTTACAGTTAGATAATAAAGGTGTTTTTAAAAGTTTTGTTTGTGATCATCTAACTTTAGCTTTTTATAGGAAAAGGCAGATCTTGCATCAGCTTGCATATTTAGCATGTTCAAATGCTGAACATTACTATTTCCTTCCTCATGAAGACAGAAGCTTTAGATTAAGAGAATGGGTTACTTCAAAGTGTGTCCTGAGGCGAATGTTAATTTTGGTCTAATCAACCTGAACCAGCAAGAAGAATGCTCTGATTTATTATACTTGTGTCCCTGAGTCAGGTAGAGAAAATGAACCAGTAATAACAGACCGTCTTGTCTCCGGTAGGGTCATGGGGGAGAATGAGCCACTGAGGACAAACACTCACGCTTCTGTTAAGACTTGAGGAAGAGAGACCAGGGATTCTTTTATAGCAGCACCTGGGGCTGCTGCAGCTGGCCTTTCCCAGGCGCCCAACCCTCTTCCAGTCCCCTCTGGGACCATAAAGATGGGGACTCCTGAGAATGAACTGTGGTTGGTGCCATTAATGATAATTAATTAATTAATGCTAATAATTAATACTGTATCTTGGAGTCATTTCACCCCAAAGAGAGGAATGCCTTAACACCTGCCAGGTTCATATGCAGGCACAGTGCCTGGCACACAAAAGGCATTCAAAACTACGTGTTTAATGGATAAATGGTGGGGGCCAGGCAAGTGGTACCATTTTCATATCTTCTCACCCCCACCCTCTTTAACCCAATGAATTGTGCTCTTTTTATTGTTCGAGTGTCCATTGCTGAATTTAGCTAAACTGTGCAGGTGGTTTGGAGACTCTTAGGGTAGCCTGTCTGAGGTCACTGAATTAGCCCACAAACACTCCGCAGTATACCTCCTCAGCTCCTGAGCTAGAACTTTAAACCCAAAACATTCTTAAAAGCTGTGATCTAGAGGAGATCCCTTCCCAGAATACTGCTCAGGAACCCAGAATTTATAGACACGCTGCTGGCTACAGGAACCGAGAAGACGGCTATGTGAGTCCACCATTGCAATGACAAGCCCTTCAAAATTGAACTTCACATGTGCCAGGGATACAGCCACGTCCCTCACCCACCCATGGGGAGATGGTCTGGGAGTGTTCCCAGAAAAAGCTATCGAATGTCTGCCTTGCTTTTGAGGCTCTCTGCAAGCTATGTCTTCTTAAAGGGCTTAGTTCTTACATTTATTCTATTGTTCCACTTGCTTAATAAGCTGCACTGTATGTAGACACGCATTCTCACTTTCAACCCTCAACATTACCACGGGGGCCCGGTCTATCTGCACCTTTTCTGAGATAGGTGCACCTTCTGTGAGTGCCCAGGACTCAGCACAGTGAAGCATAATAAAGCACTCAATACATGTTTGTGGAATGAATGAGTAAATGGCATGGATAACTAGAGTGGGAGTAGCCATCAGAGATTCTTTCTAATAAATAAATACCTCATGTTTCAGGCAACATATCTGCGATTCTAGCCTACAAATTTGATTTTAAAACAATGTAATGGGAGCAAGGAACTGAATGCAGAAACTGGAAGGGTTTTCAGTCTTAAATGTATCATCATAAATAATTACTATTTATTGTCTAATATACATACATAAATATATATTATAAAACTGACATTAGGTGCTATACACATGACATCACACTTTATTCTTACAGTGACCTTATAGAGTAGATATTGTTGTCATTCTTGTTTTAAAGATGAGGGAAGTTAGGACCCAGGGAGTGATTTTCCTGTAGTCACACCCCTAAAAGTGGCCTATGCGTGTGCTTTTAGAACCTTGTTAGGTGAGCAGGTCCCTCTAATAACTTCATTAAATCTGAAAGAAGACACAAAAGTGGAGAGGACTTGGAGCCAGGTGGGCACCGAAAAGATTTCAAAGCTGTAAAAATCTCTTTGGGCACTGTTAAAACCCAGGCTGGTATGAGTTTGGCTAATATTTTATCCACTTTCCAATGAGAAGTTTTCAACTCTTTCTCTATTAAAAAGTACCTCTAATGCTTTAATCCAAGTCAAAAGACATGCTGGTCTGTGTATACAGGAACATGCCAGAGAAGACAGATGGGGGGTAAATGCTCACCCCGAGCTACAGCGCTATCAGGAGCGCAATCTTGTTTAACCCCCACAAGTAAACACTCACCCCCCTCAACAGGTTTTCTCAGTAAAACTTGTGTTTTGAACTCTGTGCTAAGGTTTCGTCTTTTTTCCCAGAACACCCCTCAGTCCCACCACCATCAGCCTAAATTCTGCCCTTCCATGAGTGCGCTATAGCCAGGCAGCAGACGGAAGTGCTTGCCTTCCCTGAGCTTGTGTTCTGAGAGTGGTGGTCGGGGGAGGAGGGAGACTGACAATAAACAAATAAATATATATGAGGTGGTTACATTACAAAGGAAGGAAGGAAGGAAGGAAGGAAGGAAGGAAGGAAGGAAGGAAGGAAGGAAGAGAGGAAGGGAGGGAGGAAGGAAGGGGGGAAGTCAGAAAGTGACCAGGAGTACTGTTTTAGGGAGGGTGGCATGGCAACCTTGGCCCCAGGGGTGGAGCCACAGGCCCATCCTGAGCCACAGATTATTTCCAGTATTGAAACCTGATGGAATGTGCCTTAGTGGATTTTAATAATGCTTAGAACCTGTGACTCCCTTCTACCGTCAATTTTCTCTCTTTTGTAATAAGAATGTCTATAGCTATTATCCTGTGCCTGGCCCACCACTGAATTTTGGAAGCAGTATCTTTTCTAGTTTCACAGGTCCACATGGAGAGAAATTTTTATGCAAGGAAGGATCAGACCCAGAGTTTCCCCCAGCACTGGTTTAGATTATTTAGAGGATGAACTATGGGACTTCTGAGCTGATAAAATTTAGATGAGATTTGGTCTTGAACTGATGCTCCAGTTGGTTAAGACTTTTGTGTGTGTCGGTTTGTGGTGGGTGTGTTTTGCAGGCGGGAGACACATGGATCTTTGGGAGCCAGAGGGTGAATTGGGGTAGGCTAAATAGGGTCCCCAAAGATATCCACATCCTAATTCCTGAAGCTGGCTAATTTTACTTTATTTGAAACGAGGGTCTTTGCATATGTGATGAAGTTAGGGCTACTGAAGTGAAAAGAATATCTTGGATTATTCTTTCCAGGCAAGCCCTATATCCAATTATAAATGTCTTTATAAGAGAGAGGAAGGCAATGATTGCATATGGGAAAAGAGGAGGCAATGTGAGTACAGAGGCAGAGACTGGAGTGACGTGGCCCCAAGTCAAGGAATGCCAGCAGTCACCGAAGCTGTAAGGGGCAAGAAACTGACTCTCCCCTAGAACCTCTGGTTGACACACAGCCCTGCTGACATCTTGATTTTGTCCTAGTGATACCGATTTCAGACGTGTGGCCTCCAGATCTGTGCGAGAATAAATTTCTGTTGATTTACGCCATCCATCTTGTGGTCATTTGTTACAGGAGCTGCAGGAGACAAATTCAGTGATCAGGGAGGTTCCATTTCACACAATCGTACTTGAGAAGAAACCTAAGCGAGGAAGGGAGCCACAGTGCTCTCTGGGGGGCTGTGTTCTGGGAGGAGAGGTTAGCAAGTGCCCAGGAAGGACTATGCTGGGAGTAGTTAAGGAATAGCAAAGAGAGCAGTGTGAATGATCAGAGTAAGGAAAGAGAAAGTGGTAGCAGACGAAATCAGAGAGCTGAGGGCAAAGGACCAAAGATGTGGCCAGGCCTCGCAGACTGTGGAAGGCACTGGGGAACTGTGAGCAGAGGAGAAACATGATCTGACTGTGTAAGAATCCTTTCTGGGGACCCTGTTGAGAAATGACTATGAGGCACTGGGGTGGAAACACAGAGGCTAGTTAGGAGGCTCTTGCTAATGTCCAGGAATGAGAGAATAGTGACTTAACATGGAGAGAAAACAGTGGGAGTAGTGAGAAGTAATCAGGACTAGGGAATGTTTAAAAGATTTAGGATTTGCTGATGGATTGTACATAAAGTGTGAGAAAAGAAGAGCCGGGAAAGATTTGACCTGGCTTTTGGCCTGAGTAACTAAAAGAAGAGAGTTACCATTTCTTGAAATGTCAAGACTGTGAGGAGAGTACCTTTTGGGGGTGAGGCATGAATACTCTAGTTCTGGTAGTGTAAAGTCAGAGATGCCTGTTTAGATACTCAAGATGTTTAGTGAGCAGCTCTTTATCTAAACCTGAACTTCAGGGGAGACTTCTAGCCTGGAGATATAAATTTGCAAGTCTTCAACAAAGAGATGGTATTTAACACCTTGGGATTTAGTGAGATCAGCTAAATAGTGGATGTAGGTAGAGAGGAAAAGATGTCAGGGTAATTTCACCCTAAGGCTTCTCTCACGTGACTGGGGCTTCGTGCTGTCAGGTGGGGTACCTGATGCTCCATGTGGCCTCCCTCTAGGAGATGTCTCATCCTTTAGTCTTCTCTTCTCCAGCAGGACAATCTGCACTTCTCAAACCAAGGGTACTTGGGACTTTAATTAGATTTAGTTTTAAATCCTAGCCCTAGAAATCTCTCTCTCTCTCTCTCTCTCTCTCTCTCTCTCTCTACCTATCTATCTAGATACAGACGTATAGATATAAATAAAAATATATAAATTATCTCTCTCTCTCTATATATATATATCCTTTTCCCTGCATAATCAGTGATCCTTGAGGCAAGAAACAATAGCCCTGAAGCCCTGACCCGGACCTGTCTAACTGTCACATGGTTGGGACCTATGCTGGTCTAAAGATAACATCCTGACCTAAATTATGTTTTAGTTCGTGGACCCTAAGGAAGAATGACCCTGTGGCTACTTTCCCATGAAACCAGACAGAGGGACACAGGAACAGACCTCAGAGCTGTCCTCTAGACCTGAAGAAATGATTCATTACCATTACTATGGGGAACCTATTCGTGTGTGATGTGGCCTGTGACTCAGCTCTGGTTCTGAACACAGTCCAGACACGTGTGGTGTGCAAGTGACATCTGTGGATAGGTCTTCCGTGGGGAATCAGGCCTGCATTGTTCCTAGGCTGCTTTGAAATTTGCTCTTGCAAAAACTCCCTCACCTGGGATGGAAACAGCAGAAGTTTACTGTGACTTGTGCTAGACTTCCCAAGCATGAATGTAAACAGCCCAGCCTTCTCTCCTTTACATTGTAGATGACCTTTCTCTTTGAAGCAACTGGCAACTTTCTTTCTTTTGTTCTGGTAACCACCTAAAGTGAACCTGTGCATAGTTAATGAGAACTATCCTGGATGTAATATACCTAGAGTATCAATCAAAGCCTGTCGAGGCAGGAGTGGGGGCTTTTTTCTCTCTGAGAGATCAGCCATCACATCCCTTTTTGCTCCACGGGATTTCTTTAGTCCACGTGAATTTGTTCGTCACTTGTCTGGGGATATAGGACAGATATTCCACAACAACACGCGGTCCTGCTGGACGGGACCGTGACACATTACCTCACCTCTGACCAGTCAGCTTCCAGCAGGACCCTGAACCCCTCGCCCAGTGTTCTGTGATTTGCCCTATATAATCTGTAACCTACATGCCATCAGGGAGTTCGGGCTTCTGAGCATTAGCTTCCTGTTCTCCCGGGTGGCACCATTTATAATAAAACAGCCAATATTTCAGCACTGAGTTCTCCGTGTTTAGTGTTTGGCTCCGGTAGCATGGGGTGGACAGACTATTTTGTAACACCTCCTTCCATCTGACTTCCAACAGGAGAAAGGCAGACACTATGTGCCTCTTAAAACTTAGGCCCATATCCTGCACATTGTCACTTCTGCCATACTCTGTAGGTCAGAACAAGTCACAGAGACAGCCCAGGTAGACTCCATTTCTTGAAGGGAAGAGTGACAAAGAACCTGTGGTTATCTTCAATTCCCTGCACCATGGCGTTCCTTCCCTGCACCTCCTCCCCTACTCTCTCTCTCCCCAACGTGACAGTGTTTAAGGAGCGGGCTCCAGGGCTGGATTCGTCCACGAGTAAATTCCAATTCTACCACCTATCTACTCTTGGGCTGGAGCAAGCTACCACACCTCTGTGCCTCTCTTTGTCCAAACATTAACTGGGCGTTGGGGCATAAATCCTACATCATAGGGTTGTTGTGAGAATTCAATGAGTGAACACAAAGTGCTGACATGGTGCTTGGCTTTAGTAAGTGCTTCATAAATGGTGTCTATTGTTAGTATCTGGTGAATCTAGTTCTTAGTTGCTGCAGAACACAGAGGAGTCAGCCTGGGCCTTGGGTTTAGGCTCCAGGCAGCTGGTGTTAGAGGAAGCGACACATACACTCCCTAAGGAATCGGCCTCGTATCAAAACGCCGCACCTTAGTCGATGACATGAGGGATATTTTAGCAGAGGGTGTCTTCTTTGTCAGCTTCAGAAAATGCTCCCCCTAAGACAGGACCCTTATTTCTGTAAAGTTGGAATTCCACATCCTATTCGCTAAGAGGTCATCTCAAAATCATCTGGGTATTTTGTGCTTCAACTTGATCCTATCAAGCCTGTGACCCCCCCAGTACTGAAGTACCCTTTCTTCCAAGGGCCCCTTTCAGATTCAAGGGAAAAGCCCACAGTAGAAGTTTTCTGCAGGATTCTGGATGTTGGCAATTCCACTCATGGCACACAGGACGCGGCCCTGAGCAGCCGTGAGTTACGGCAGCAGGGTCTGGGCAGGAAATCCAGTGGCTCCTGCTACACACGACACAACGCAGAGGCCCTAGCGCACAGGGCCGGTGGCGAGGCGGGGAGTGGGCAGAGCTGCAGGAATGAGCTGGGGGCCGAGGGCAGACTTCTGTGGGCATTGCTAGCCTCTCTCTCTCTATTAGTCATATTCTGTGGCTGAGTCTTATTTTTCCAGTTCCATTCTTACACAAACGGGTTAATCATTGCTTTCACTAAGAGAGAAAGGAAAAAAATGATTTACATTCACTTGGAGGCTAAGAGTAATCATACTATTGCCTTAGATCAGATGTTACTTCAGGGCAAGATTGCTATTAGTCTGCCATAATTCATCTGAACGTTCTGTAATAAGCCTCTCTGCCATTATTTATTATTTGTTTTTACAGCACAAAATATTCCAAGTGTAGTCTGAGAGATAAAAGTAGTAGGTAGAGCTTATGCCTATAATTCTGAAATAACCGTGTTCCCTTATTGTCTTCAAGTACTATTTTCGAAGTATCGAGTACAGACACAGCACTATGCTAGGCACTGAGGAATGGGGATGAGAGAGGAAATGAGAATCAGATGTTTATTGAGCCCATACGCTGGTCAAAGCACCCTGACAATATTGGATTCAAATAGGCCCTGGAAGTCACAGTCTGTCCTCAACGGCTTATATAATACAGATGTGGCGATGACACAGACATAAATGGGTAACACTTTCATTTTACTCATATTTTTTCACCAGCTTTACTGATAGGTAATGGACAAGCAAAAATTGTATATATTTAAGGTGCACAGTGCGATGTTTGATATGTGTACACATTGTGAAATGGTTACTCCGGTCAAGCTAATTAACATATTCATCACCTGGCGTACTTACTAAGGGAGGGAGTGAGAACAATTAACATCTGCTCTCATAGCAGATTTCCAGTGTACAATGCAGTATTATTCATTACCCTCACCCTGCTGTACGGAGATCTCCGTGACTTACTCGTCCTGCACATCTGAAACTTGTGCCCTTCCGCCAAGGCTTTCTTCTTTTCCCCACCCCTTCGCCCTTGCAAACCGCCATCCCACTCTCTGCTTCAAAGAGTGAAACTTCTTAAGATTCTAGATGTAAGTGACATGCAGTATGTGTCTTTCTGGGTCGGCTTATTTCACTTAGCATTATGTCCCCACCTTTATTCATGTTGTCACAAGTGACAAGATTTCCTTCTTTTTAAAGGCTGAATAATATTCACCATTCATTTGAGAATGGACACTTAGATTGTTCCCGTATCTTGGCTATTATGAATATTGCTGCAATGAAGTGGAGTTGCTGGACCTTACAGTTCTATTCTTAATTTTTTGAGGACCTCCATGTTGTTTGTTCATAATGGCTGTATCAATTTACATTCCCACCAACAGTGTACAAAGGCTCTCTTTCCTTCACACCCTCCACACTCATCTTTTGTCTTGTTGATAGTTGCCATTCTAACAGGTATGAGGTGTTATCTCATTGTAGTTTTAATTTGCATTTTCCTGGTGATTTGTTCTGCTCAGTGCCTTTCATATACCTGGTGTTCATTTGTATGTCTTCTTTTGAGAAACATCTTCATGGCCTTTAACCATTTTTAATGTTTGTTTTCTTATTTTGAGTTATTTAAGCTCCTTATATATTTTAGATATTAACTCCTTATCAAACATATGATTTGCAATATTGTCTCCTATTCTATACATTTTATTTTTACTGCTTTGATGGCTTCCTTTGCTGTGAAGGAGCTTTTGGTTTAATGCAATCCCATCTGTCTATTTTTACTTTTATTGCTTGTGCTTTTGTGGTCACATCCAGACCAGTGTCAGGAAGCCTTTTTCCTGTGTTTTCACCTCGTAGTTTTATGGGTTTAAGTCCTTAATCTATTTTGAGTTGACTTTTGTATGTGGTGTAAGATAAGGGTTCAATTTCATTCTTCTACATATAGAAATCCGGTTTTCCCAGTCGCATTTATTGGAGAGAACATTCTTTCCCAAATGCTTGTCCTTGGCACCTTGCCAGAGATCAGTCGACTGTATATGCATGGATTTAGTTCAAGGCTCTCTATTCTGGTCCATGGTCTAAATATCTGCTTTCATGTTGGTATCATACTGTTTTAATTACTGTAACTTTGAGTATATTTTGAAATTAGACAGTATGATGTCCCCTGCTTTGCTCTTCTTAGTCAAGGTTGCTTTGGCTTAAGACAACATATTAACATTAAGAAATACTTTGAGGCTAAGTGAGAGTTTGGACTGTGTGGGCTCCTGTTGTCATGGAATCCTTTCTCGAGCCGCAGAGCCTCGGGTCATGAACATAATCTAGAGGTGAAGGAGCATGGGCTCAGCATCCAGACTGAGGTTCTGGCTCTACTGTGGACCAGCTGTGTGAATCCGGTAAGCCACTTTACTCCCCTGTGCCTTGGTTTCTTCATCTATAAAGTGGACATGAGTTACGTCTCCTTCTCACAGAGTGGTTATAAAAGTTAGATGAAGATAAAATACTTGGACTAACCACATCATTAGTGTCATCCAAGTGCTAGACATGAATATTTTCATTGTCTTTATGGGCAGAGAAGAAGAAGGAGCAACACAATTAGAGTGTTCTGGTGGGGGATGATACAAGCCATCTTTTACAGGACAAGCCTGGTGAGCATAGGGTTGTCAAGGTCTCTTCTGCTCTCCATCCTTTTGCCTAGCTTGGCTCTTGGAGCCTGAGTGCATGGGGGAAGTAGGGGTAAATGGAGGGACACAGGATTTACTATAGTCAGCCTCTTGTACTCCCTTTCACATTCTTTAAGAAGTTCCAGTAGGGTTTGAATTTCTTTTTAATTATCCTTGTCCTCTAACTTTTATTTAAATGTAGAATGGGGCAGAGACTGGCAAGAGGGACTTCTGATTATTTCCCTCTAATCTGAAGTGATCTCAGTCACCTCTGAACCCCCAAGGCACTTTGTTCGAACTGAGTTTCTGCTTTTGTTTTAGCCCTTGACCTGGTGTGTACCACAGTGTGTTTACATTTGCACATCTCATGTGCCCCTGGAAACCACTTCAAGATAAAGACTGGGACTGACTTGCTGTGTATTCTGACCACAGTGCTTTACACAGAGTAGCTTGCACTAATTATTGCTGAAATAAAGGAAAAGGTATTTTGTAGGGTCAGTGACAAACCCAACCTTAACTAGTCTTAGGAAGTTTATAGTTCCCATCTTGAATGGGATTTCTGCTCATTTCAGAAAGCAGATGGGCATCTTTAATATGAAGGTGAGATGTGGCTTCTTGTTTTGGTTTCAGATACTGGCATGGGCAGATTCGAGAAACCTTGGCTAGCCTTGGACCAGCAATGGCAGCTCCACACAGGTTTTCTCCTGAGGTACAGCACTTTACTAAGAATGTGCTGGAGCTGGGACTGTAATACTGGTAAAGTAATTGGCTTCCTAGTCTGATAGCTGTGAGCATAATTTGAAGGCTGGAATAGATATTTTGAGATAAATTGTACTTTCCGCTTATGCTGCTAAGAAACCTCTTCACTGCACAGTGTTAAGAAAGCAACTCATCCATACTGCAGTTTAGAAAATACCACAGGACCGGAAAATGCCCAGATAAATTTTGGATTTGTTATCTTTCCCAGTGCTATCATTGCATAAGAAATTCTTATAATTCAAAATAGAAGTTTAGAGAAGCAGTTTTAGGGCATTTAATTCACTCCTTCCCACAACCCCTCAGGCCAGAGGGGATTAATGCATGGGAAGGCAGGGGGCCAAGCGGGTTTCAGAGAGACAAGGCCCTCCTGTGAAGAAGGCAGAGTGCGGCCTGCTTGTCAAACGCCATTTGAAGCTGGAGGCTGCAAAACAGCGGTTTCAATCCTGTTAGAGACATTCGCCCCTATTCGTTTTTACTTTTACTTTTTATTGAAAAATGACATATATTCAGCGAAGTGCACTAATTTTAAGTGTAAAGCTTGATGAATTTTTACAAGGGCACCTACCTGTATACAACACCACATCCAGATGTAAAGCATTTCTAGCGCCCCCGGGGTCTTCCTGGAGGTATACTCTCCTAACTTTTATCACTGGGACAGATTTGCTTGTTCTTGAACTTCATTTAAATTCGATCATACAATATGCATTCTTACCATCTGCTTTTTAAATTGAATTATATCTGTGATTTATCAATGTTGTTGTATGTTTTAATTGTTTATACTTTCATATTACATAATATTATATAGTACATTATGTGATATTTATTATATTGGACAGCATACATTAGATAGTATAATTATATTATATAGTATATATTATATGATATATTATTATATGATATGGCATATATTATATAATATAATCACATTATATATAATATATGCTGCGTAGTATTACAATGTATAAATATATCAGTTATTCATTCTACTGTTGACAGACATTTGGATTGTTTCCAGCTTGGGGCTCTTATGAATAAAGCTTCTAGGAGTAAATAATCCGGTACATGTCTGAGGTGCCATATTTATCCAATCCTCTTGGGCATGTACCTGGGAGTGTAAGTGCTGGGTCATAGGAAGGCATCTGTTTAACTTTAGTAGGTACTGTCGGACATTTTCCAAGATGGGTATATCAATTTTTATTCCCACCAAGCAGTGTAAAAGAGTTCTGTCTGCTCCATGTCTTCTCTAACGGTTGGCATTGTTCAATTTAAAAAAGTTTAGCCAAGAGAGCCTTTATAAGATACCATCCCCAGAGAATTTTATGTAATTCTTCTGGGGCAAGACTCATGCATCGCTGCGTTTAGAAGCTCTCCCAGGTTAGCCTCCTGTGCATGTGTCCTAACTTGGTTGGCTGTCAGCATCAGCTGGAGGACTCTAAAAGGTATAGCTCTGGGGTCCTGTCCCAGACCTGCTGAATCAGACCTGCTGAAGCAAGGGGGAACCTGTGATTTCAACTGGTTCTGAGAGGTGATTTGAATTCAGCTGGTTCTACGTTTGGCAACTCCAGATTTAAGACATATTCACTTAAAAATTTAGCTTTTTAAAAAAAATGAAAAAGACTTACACGTATAGTAAAAAAACAAACAAAAAATAACAGTTCATTTGCATACAACATGGTAAGTAAGGCTTCCTCCTAATCTAGACTCCCAGTGTCCTTGCATAGAGGCAACTGTATTAAATTACATGTTTTGTGTGTATTTGGCTTTTCCTTTATCATCAGGCCCATTCCTAGTATGGCAGCAAAATGTCTACAGCAGTTCCTGACCTCAGAACTTCACACCGCAATATCTAGATTGTCCCCATGTTCTGATCCCTTCTCTACAAGCCCTGGCTCATATTCACCCTGTCTCATTGGTCAGAACTGGGTCACACACTCACCCCTGAGCTAATCACTGTGGCCAGAGAACAGGGATGATGCTGATTGGCTTAAGCCAGTCCCCTAGAGCTGAAAATTAGGTCATTTTACCAAAATAAGTGTTTACAAATATGAGTGAATTTCCCAAAGGAAAATCAAGTGAATGTTCTCTACAGAGTCCTAATGGCTAACACTTAATACCATTGAGGCAGTATACTCGAGGGTATCAAAGATCCATTTCTGACAGCAGGTTACAGTCTTGGGGTCAAAGGAGGTTCTTCTAGGCAGTCTAGCCTTAACACCAAAAGGTGCTCATAATGTTTGTTTTCTTATTTTCTTTCCCCTTCTCTTACTAATAGGGGAATGGAGGTTATGCCTGGGGACATAAATATGCATATATTTAACTTTAGTGCCAAACAGGTCTCCAAAGTGGTTGTGCCAATTTACACACCCATCGGTAATGTAAAAGATTCCGTTTTATCCACATTATCACCAACACTAGATATTTTCCATCTTTTTCTTTTTAGCCACACTGGTGGGTGCACACAATATGATTTCATTCTGCACTTTGCTTATGACAAATGCAACTGAACAGCGCTTCATATTTTGCATGGCCATTTGGTACCATCTTTTTTGAGATATTCATTCTCTCTCTCTCTCTCTTTCTCTTATGGTGTGTTCTTCCCTGTTCTTTTTCATCTCCCTGGCTGTGTAAGGACTTCCTCCTTCCCTTGACATGACTCCTAGGGAGTCTTTGTAACATTTGAATTTTTAGGGTAACATTCTGCCATTTTACTTTGGAGCTTGTACTAAATTACCCTTTGTTCCTCTTTTTAATGAGGATTATTTTATTTTAATGATCCATTGTTATGGTACTAAAGGTATTAAATAAAGGACTTCATTTCTTCAGAAATGTTAAATGTAGAAATATAACCCACTAGGCAATGCAAGTCTGCTTAAGTTGTTTTCTGGTAGATATTTCACCTTTAGACTAAACCAGTGAGAAATTTTATTACTTTAATTTGATTAATTTGACATGTGTTTAAAATGCATATCAATACTTATTAGTGAAATGTATACAAAACTATAAAGTGCATACGTGATTACAGAATACAAGATTACTTTCTTACTCAGAAACATCACCTAGAATGATTTCTATGAAGATTTTACAATGTGGTCTGAGTCCATAAATATCCTTATTAAAAAACAAATATATAGATGAGTGAGAGCATATTTCAGTTAAAATTCCACATCCATGTTATATTCAATTTTTACAAAATAGTTTTGCACACGATTTTCACCAATATTTTTTTAACAGTCTCAGATATTTTTTTGCATGGTTTTAACCAAGAAAGTTAGGTTGCCATTGTTTTGATGCAGGTATCCACATTTTCCGCACCAAGATAATATGCTCTGCCTGCACCGCCACTTTGCATTCTGTGGGAACTGCATAGCTACAACCAATAGAAATGTATTCCTAATTTCACATGGATTTATCTTAGAAAATACCTCATGGAGAGCCTGGAAGCAAATACACACGTATGTGGTCAATTTATGACAAAGGAGTGAAGAATATACAATGAGAAAACCATCTATTCAATAAATGGTATTGGGAAAACCAGACAGCCACATGCAGAAGAATCAAACTGGGCTTCTATCTTTCACCATTAATAAAAATCAACTCAAAATGGATTAAACACTTGAACATAAGACCTGAAACCATAAAACCCCCAGAAGAAAGCATAGGGAGCAAACTTCTTGACATGAGTCTCGTCAATAATCTTTTTGGATTTGGCACCAAAAGGAAAGGCAACAAAAGCAAAAATAACAGAAGTGGGACAACATCAAACCAAGAAGTTTCTGCACAGCAAAGGAAAAACCACCAACAAAACGAGAAGGCAGCCTAGGAAATGGGAGAAAATATTTGCAAATAATATAACAAATAAGGTGTTAATATCCTAAACATATATAATAACTCAGAAACTACAAAGAAAAAAATCGGATTTAAAAATGAGCAGAGGATCTGAATAGACATGTTTCTCAAAGAAGACATGTGCTAGCCAAAAGATACATGAAAAGATGTTAACATCACCAAGGCTCAGGAAAATGCAAATCAAAGCCACGGTGAAATTGCCTCCCACCTGTTAGAATGGCTGTCACCAAAGCGACAATGCAGAGTCAGTGTTGGTGAGGATGTGGAGAAAAGGAAACCCTTGTACATTTTTGGTGGGAATGAAAATTGGTGCAACCATGAAAAACAGTATGAAAATTCCTCAAAAGTTAAAAATAGAACTATCATATGATCCAGCAATCCCACTTCTGGGGCTATACTTGAAGGAAATGAAATCATTATGTCAAAGAGATTATCAGCATCAACGTGTCCACAGCAGCATTATTTAAGGTAGCCAAGACGTGAAAACTACCTAAGTTTTTATTGACAGAAAAATAGACTTAAACGTGTGAGAGGTAAAGATGTACATACTCCTATATACCTACGATCCAGCCATAAAAAGAAGGAAATTCTGCCATTCGCAATGACATGAATGGTCAGAGAGAGAAAAAACTTACATAATCTCACTTACACGTGGGATCTAAACAAAACAAAACAAAACCCCAACTCACAGACAGAGAGCAGACTGGTGGTTGCTACAGGTGAGGGGTGAGGGGGAATGTGCAAAGAGGGTGTTGATGGTCAAAGGCATAACCTTCCAGTTATGAGAAAAACACATCCTGCGGATGTGATGGAGAGCCTGGTGACTACACTCTGCTGTACTGTATATTTTCAAGTTGCTAAGAGAATCAATCTTTAATGTTCTCATCACAAGAAAACTTAATTTCGTAACTATGGGTGGTGATGAATGTTAACTATATTTAGTGTGATAATCACTTTGTAATACACACATATATCAAATCATGCTGTACACTTAAAACTATTACAATGTTATGTGCTAATTATATCTAAATTGGTAAAAATAAAAGAAAATCCTTCAACTGAAACATAACAGGTTTCTTAATTGTTAGATTGTTTTTACTGTCTTTTAATTTTTAATGTACTAAAAACTTCACAATTACTTTGTCACTGCTGCCATAGAACGAAAGGATCGAAGCTGCCCCCCTCCCCTGCCCACATTAGAGTCCAGCAGGAGAAGCACAGACCAAAGGCCAAAATCGTACAAATTTTCAATTAACTAATAATTGCTGGCATGTTTCCTTCCATTTAAAATATCTTTGCCTTGTTATCTCTGGTGGATTTTCAAGCCCTTAGGTCACTAAAGTCTGCTTTTGAGACCAAGACTATTCCTCCCCCCAAAGTCAGGGGAAATATAAAAAAAATGAAATTAGTGATTAAGGATGTAAGTTAATTAATGCAATCATTTCGGCTTAATTATTTAAAGTCCAGTTTTTTTTTCCTTCAGGACACCTGGAAATACACCGTCCCCCAGCTGTCAGAATTACACTGTGATCTGTCGTTTCTCATTGCTGAATACATAGCGCTTACAGACACAAGGGAAGAAAGAGGCGACCCGCACAAAAACTACTATGTGATGACACACACACACACCACTCGAAAGGAAAGAGGGCTTTTTTACACTTGCAACGTCTGGGCTGACAGACCTGCTTATGCTTGGTTTGTGCACTGACTGCGTCAGGGAGGGTGGGGAAGAGGTGGTGGTAGCACAGGGTTCGTTCTTCCAGGAGAGAGTGACTTCTGGACTTGAGCATCGTATTTATTTGCACTGTTGCTGCCTGAGGATTCTCCTGTGGATCCTCCTTTAGCTTCCCTTGCTATGCCTTCTGAAAGGTCCCTCTTTCAAATTAGAGCCACAATTTATCATATTTTGCCATGTACAGTGCACACCCACATTTTTGTGTGCATTATACACGGGATTCTTAGACACATTATTATATCCATAGTATGCAGTCATTATACCCATGTATAAAGCACATCCTTATTTTTCCTTCAAAAATTTGGGCAAAAAAGTACACATTATACATGGCAAAATACTGTGTATGTTTCTCCTCTGCCCCCACTGACAGCTTCTCTGGGTCTTCCCTGCTGGATCCCCTTCTTCACAGCCTCTAAATCCTGGAATGCCTGGAATTTTGTCCTTAGACCTTTTTTCTCGTCTGTCTAAATTCATTCCCTGGGGATCTCTACCCATTTCATGAATTAAATGAATGTGCACGCTGATAACTCCCAAACGTACGTCTCCTTTCTTCTCTTCTTCCTAAAACGCTGAGTTCATTTACCCAACTGCCTATATAATATCTTAAGTTGAAGTTTTAGGTAGGATGCTAAATTGAACAGATCTAAAATCAAAATCTGTATTTTTTTCCACCCAAATAAATTTTAACCTTTTCTCTCTTAGTTCAGTAAGTGGCTCCACCATTTATCCAATAGCTGAGGCCCGAATTCTTATTGTAATGTTTTTACTCCTCATTCTCAACGGTTACATCTAATTCAATCTGCAGATGTCATCATTTTTATCTCCACAATACCTCCAAAAGCCTCCCGCTTCTCCCTCCTTCACCGCTAACGACCTTCCCCTGTCACCACCAGCTCTTTTCCCGCCACGGCCTCCTGACTTTCATGCCTCTCTACATTCTAATCTCCATAGGATTCCCAAGATCGACTGTTAAAAATATTAATCATATCACATCACCTCTGTTCTCATACCTCTAAGGGCCTCTCATATCATTCCCAGAATAGGGCTCAAAGCGTTTGTCAGGACCTGGGGGTCCTGTAAGGCTCCGTGTGATCTACGTCTGGCTGCCACTCTCATCTCCTCTCACTGTTCTTTGCCCCTCTACCTCTGCTGTACCCACGCTGGGCCTCTGCTCGTTCCTTCCACACACTCAGCATTCCCACCTCAAAGTCCTGAAACCCAGAACACTCCTCCCACAGGTTTTGCCTGGCTCATTCCCTCACTGGGTCCAGGTCACTGGTATTCAGCCATCTCCTCTGAGGGGCCTCTTCTCACTGCTGGTGTCAAACCTCTCCCTCCCCATACACATTGGGTCGCATCATATGCAATGGCCGATTTTGTAGGCCAAAAATGGTAGACTATCATCAGTTTTAGTTACTTCAACACTTATGCATCTAACATTGTGCTGACCTGTCATCCTTGACATACTCGTGGGTTTATTGTTGGTTTATGGGTCGTACTGTCAGTCTCCTCCGATGACCACAGGCATCACAGGGAAGCAGCCTGGATTGTTCATCTCTGGACAGTTCCTGAAACAGAGGTGTCCACAGATCACGTGCTGTCACTTTCTCCATCCTTTGCCTCACCCTTTGGTAAATTAAGCTACTTAAACTGCTCTCTGTGCAGCCATGCTGGCATTTCTGCAGGCCAGTCCCTTTCACTCCTTACCAAGAGCTGTACTCTTGTATCCTCAGAATTTTATTTTTGAGACCCTGCGGTCCCTTATATTGGTCTCTTTTTCAGATTATCTATTCATGAGATTAGACTATAATTTCCTCTCAGCTTCTGAGAGCTGCGCACACACTCACATTGAGGACCCACTCAGAGGCTGTGCAGAACAGTTTTTCTTCGTCATGTTAACCCCCATGTGATGGTCGCTCCCAGATGCCCGGCCCTTGGGGTTCCCGCACTTCTGCCTCAATAGCCAGTTTTCCCTGGGAGGCCAGAATTAAAACTAGGAGAGAAGTTCCTTTTTTTCTTCCTCTTCCTCGACATAATGAAATTATCAGCAAGACAAGGTTGAAAATATATGTTCTGCTTTTATTGTATGTTCTCCATCCAAACTCAGGGGGCTACCAACTTTCTCATAATACGATGACTTGCAAATATGTCAATTCTGTGACCTTTCTGGGAATATAACCACCAAAGCTCCATCTTACTTAGCCAAGGATATTAGATTTGCTTATGTTATGACAGGTGCTTTCCAAACCCTTTAACAGTGGATGAAAATTTCAATTATCAATATGACAGTGTTTAGGACTCTCCCCAAGAAAAGCAACAAAGACTGGAACTCGAGTTCTCAGTTATAGTTGATTCAAAGTATTGTTTAAGTGTCGGCATTCAAGAAAAACTCTCTAGTGACTGTAAAAGGTGGTAAGGCAGACAGTTCAGAACCACTGGGAAGGCATGGGAACTGCGGGATGGAATTCAGCTGTGGCGAGCAGAGCAGGTGTAGCATGGACCGGTGGGACGTATAGCCAAGGAACAGGGTGGGGGTCAGCGGATGGAAATGTACTAGGAGGAAACATCAGGTGTAAGGGGCCGGGGGCAAAGGGTTCTGGCTAAACCCACCCAAGGGGATTCTTGCTGAAGACAGGCCAGGGTGATCAAACATGGCCTGGGGGACAGGAGGAGGAGGGACTTGGTCAGATATTGAGGGTGAGGGTGAGGGTTAAAACGACTTAGCAGGGTTCTCGCTTGCACTAGATTTTACAAGGCAGTGCACAGATGGGCTCAGGAGAAGGCTCAGGAGATTGACTACAGTTTGGTCAAGCAGAGAATCTTTGTCAGCAGGTTGCAGATGAAGTGGGGAAATTGCACAGAGCAGGAATCAGAGGCCTGAACTTGGAGGCAGACAGACTCATTTTTTAATCTTACTGCTCCTGTATATATGAGTCAGAAACCAAACCAGAAATTTTAACAGAAAATAACTTAATGTAGGAAACTGCAGTATGTGTATTAGAGACCCCAAAAAGGCAAAAAAGGGTCCCTGGGGCACCAGAGAGGCGGGAACTTTGGGAAGCAGCTACTGCCCCTGAAACAAAGACTAGAGGACCAGCTCAGAACCTGGAAGCTCCGAGTAGGGCCCTTTATAACTGGGACCCAGACCTCTGGGAAGGGGGTGCTGGTCCACTGCTGCTTGTACATCGGAGGAGCCAGTTCTGGAATGCGGGAAATTACTGCTACTGAGGTGAAACAATGTGACAGGGGTGATGGTGACAGTACCAGGAAACAAACAGGACGAGACACCTTACCCAGCCTTATCCGTCTGGCATGCCAACGAAGAGCCAGTGACAAAGCAGAAATGTGTTTGCAAACCCCAGTAGTCTCAGAGGCTCAGGGCAGAGTATAGAAGAGCAGTTTTGAAATAGAAAGAAATTGCTGAATAGCCAGTACAGTGTCCTTACGTGAATTACTCACCCTTTCCAGGCCTCAGTTGCTCTTCCTGTGTAGTAGGGAGAAGTGCCTCCTTTAAGGTTCTTGTGAGGATTAAATGAGGGGAAATAGAGACTGCTGCCCCATAAGCGTGCTGACAACGGCTTCAGACCTGACTGTCCCGATACCTCATCCGGCTCACTCCCACAGGCAGAGGGTGACAAGGGGAGAGAGAATGAGGAAGAAGAGAAGAAAGATGAGCGAAAGCAGGTGGGGAGAGAATGGAAGGAGGGCCAGAGGCGCCCTGGGTACATGTAGCCACTTCCGAGGGGAGACTGAAGGTCACCAGGGAGAAGGGCCCAAGTCCTGTGGACCATCCCTGGTCTCCTGGGTAAGGCTCTTCCCACTTTAAACAAATTGCATGCTCTAAGTACTTTTAATGACTCCTAGTGGTTGTCATTTTTGCAAAATAAAGGGAACCGATAAATGTTACAGTCATCATTTGCTAAAAAGTGGAGGCTCAGCGGCTCAGCGAAAGACAGATGACAGCAGGCCTTCACGAGGTAGACCACCGGTCATTCCTGCTTCTTTCTGCTTCAGCCGTTTCCCCCCTGTTTTGTCTGCTGTGTCTTTAGCTGGCTCGAGCAGCTGTTCCAACTGTGTAATTAAGTCACTTCTAAGTGAGCTGAGCAGCCGGGTCAGCACTCTATGTTCTAGTGACCACTGGCTGCCAGGTTACAGGAATATTCTGAGTAGTTATCGAACTTTTGGGACCCCATCTTCAAGGAAGCCAGCAACTGGAGACGTCACTGGTATTTGGACTTTTAGTTTCATCAACAGTTTCAAGGTGGGTTAAAATTCAGAGCCAGCCTGACATCGTAACAGTATTTTAGATCGACTGCTGATGTGAAAAATAGGTAAGACTGAATTTAGTCCAAGGAATTGAATCTGTTACTCTCTGCACCATGCTGAGTCGTCGCCCTTTGCCTTTCAGCCTCATTTCCTTCCCGGATAATACACATAAATTCCCTGCAATGCAAAAGGGTTACTTTCTGGAAGTGTAAATTGAAATACTCTGCCTGTATAAACTTAAGAAATTAGTTTTGCAGGTGGAAGAAATCTTAATTAAATGGCTGCTTTGAAGTAAGGAACAATCATGAAGCTTTCTTCATTATGTTTGCCTTGGCGCCAGCCACATTCACGGTAATGATCTAATTTCTATTTTTTCTGATTTAATAGATGACATTAGATTAGCTTTCCCAACAAGTTCATTTCCAAAAAGTTAATGAAGTCGAGATAAGTACACATGGTAGATATTAGGGTTTCTGCTTACAGCTACCAATTCTTCACAGCCCTGGATTCCACTTTCTGTTTGGGGAAGAGATGAGATTTATCAGAAAAACTACATTTTCTTTTTATACTAAATGGCTATGTCTTCTATACTAAAAAAATCACTTAACTATCAAAATGAGTAAATTGTCCACAAAATCAGGTTTTTTTTTTATCACTTTCCATAATAAAAAAAATTGAACAAAAGTAATACATTTAATGTATCAGAATCAAAACTTAGGAATTTAAAAACTGATGTGTAGTAACCCAGCCTTATCAGTGAGTGATGGATCAGGGTTTTAAGCATTACTGAAGGCAGAAACAGAAGTAAAACTTAATTTCACCCTGTATTACATCAGGCTTCTTCTGGAAAGAACATAGGATTTGGGGTCAAAGGCCTTGGTTTGCTATTCTACCATTTCCGGAGAACATGGAATAACAGGGACTGGGTTTGTAAGTCCTGCCTGAAACAACCAAAAAACCCAGAAAAAAATGAGACAGTGGTTTTCCAAATATGAACATTAGGGAACAAAGGACTATGACTTTGATAAACGGTAAAAAAAAAAATGAGATGAGTCTTACAGTCCCTATACAGTCAATGAAATCCTAAACAAAAGCTCAAAAGTCTTTTTTTTTATAAACTGAAAATCAGATTCTAAAATTGGGATGGAAATGCAAAGGGCCAAAAATAGTCAAAACAACTTCAAAAAAGAACAAAACTGGAGGGCTTAAACGACCTGATTTCGAGACTTATTATAAAGCTATACTAATCAGACCGTACAACGCTGGCGTAAAGATAGCAAACAGGTCGATGTAACAGAAAAGAGATAGAATTAGAGTTG
>VMDR010006563.1:8337-44955 GCA_007922815.1 Macrotus californicus | reverse complement strand
CCCCCCCCCCCCCCCATTCTCCCTGCTAGCTGCTGTAAGGATCAGTCCCCAAAGAAAAATGCCCAATTTGTCATGTCATGTCCAGCTGTTAACCTCCCGTCGGTAAGCCATGGGGAAGACTTACTTTCTCCTATTTATTTATTTGCCACTTGGACAATAGAAGGCCCCAGGCCTGCTGAGTTCTCCATAATAAAGCCACCAACGATCTCCCCCATCACCCCTCCCCTCCCCCCACCCCCATGTCAACAACACTAGCCAACCTGCAGGTGTCACTGGGCATTAACCCCGGGCTTAACTCAGGCTCTGCTGAACTAGAGGGAAGGAGGAGGGGGTAGCGAGCAAAGGTGGGGGGTCTGACGGGGAGGTCTCTGCACAAAGAGGAAGGCCTGGGGATGGGCTGGCTCATAACCATCCCTCCGGAAAGCTCACTGTGCTGAGGCTGGGGGAGGGAGGGAGGGATCAACCAAATAATGCAGCCCCTTCTTCCCAGACTCCCCACTGGTCTCCAGGCAGAGCTTTGGCCAGCCGGTGGCAGGCGCCTGGCTCACCGCACCTAGCAACACTGCTGAGAGACGAGGCCTCCAGGAATGAGGCCCAGCATGGCTGGCCTGGCCTAGCGCAGGCTTGGGAGGGGCTGGGGTACAGTGAGAGGCTCAGACTCTCCCATCTCCAGGCGCCTCAGGGTGCCCCTACTTTCTCTAGTGCTCCCTTGCTCCCATCTCCAAGCTTGTTTGGCCTCATCCAATTTGCCAAAGGAGAGCCATTTCTCAGGAGAAGCTGCTAGCAATGCCCCAGGCTCCCTGCTCTCTCAGGGATTAAATGAGAGGTGGGGGGGGCGGGGGAAAAGGGATGGGCTGCTCTTTAGTCATTGGCCCCTCCTTCTGTTCAGATGTCTGAGTGAGTTAAGGAACACACTGAAGGGCAGCCCCCAAGGTCTTTCATCTGGGGCTCCCAGCCCCATGTATCAATAACACCCACCATCTTTTCTTCCTGGGAGCCTAGTCTCCCCTGGGACAAACTGGAAGGGACAGCACAGATTAGGATTAGCTGGGATTGTGCTCTGAAGCCTTTTCTGCAGAAGTCCTCTCTTCCTCCCTGTCCCATGAGGCAATCTGAAGTACAGAGGCATTAATAGGGCGTTTTCCAAGGCTAGTCCCTCAAGGCTCGGGTTGTAACCTACTACTAACTGCGTCCTCAGAGGCCACAACTTTGGACCAGGGGCACCCAGATACCAGTGAAGGCCCTGGTCAGCTCCTGCCCAGAGAGGCTCCTTGTGCATCTTTGTGAACAGTCTGCTCACTGTAGGAGCTTACTGTGTGCTGAATCAGAATGGAAACAACTGGGAAAAATGATGATTACTGTCACATTGCCTTCAGGGTTCCCCAGGGTCTGCATTGGGACCCACTCTATTCCTGGCTCAGTGCTGCCATCTTTTGTATGGTGA
Organism: Macrotus californicus; assembly: GCA_007922815.1. NCBI lineage: Eukaryota > Metazoa > Chordata > Mammalia > Chiroptera > Phyllostomidae > Macrotus > Macrotus californicus. The sequence continues at coordinate 43,511 of VMDR010006563.1, read as the reverse complement.
GCAGCCAGAGAGACTCTAGGGCCTGCAGAATGAGAATGCAGGCAGAGGTCAAAGATCAGGGAGAACAGGCAGACTGGTGATCAGGGAGCGTTAGATCAAGCCCAGACTGTCTTGTAGCATAGGTCCTGGCTGCCTCTGGGAGGGAAGCAAGGACCACATTCTAGTCAGGTACTTCATCAGCTAAAACTTTTGTTAAGAGGAATTTCTCAAGATTTCATTTTGTAAAATTACTTATATCCAGGAGAGGCATGGTGAGAGGGATGCTAACAGCTGCCAGGGTCCAGAGTGAGGCAACCAGAATGGGAAAGCGTCTGACCGAACGGGGAATGCTTAGATCACCACTCAGTGTGAGAGGTGCTTGGGCCTGTCTAGAACTGTTCCACTGTGCCCTGGGGCTGCTTTGAAAAAGAACACCTTCCAGTAGGGACTTGGTAGTGACCTGTCCGGACAGAAAAGGGGAAGCTTCTATGGTGGGCAGAAGATGGGACTATGAAATAGGTCTCTGAGCAACCTTCCAATTCGTGGTCAGAAGTTACAATTCTAGAGACTTCGTGATTCTATCTAGGAGACAATGTGTACAGGGGAAAAAATGCAGACAGTGACATGAGATGGACTTGGATTTTCACCCCAGCTCAGTCAGTTACTAGCTGTGTGACTTTGGATAAGTTTCCTGACTTTCTGAGGTTCAGTTTCTTCTTCCATAGAATGAAGCAGTTGTTAGGAAAATTAAGTGAAATAACCTAAGTGAAAATACCTAGAATAATGCCTGGCATATAGCAAATGTTAATAACTGTCTCCCTTGTCTAAAACTTACTTGGTTCAATCTCTGCCTCAACAAGAAATCCCGATTTGTTGTACCTGGTGGCCACCGCACAAGGGGAGATGTGTTAAGAGCCTCTACTCATGGCCCAGGGCTCGGCCACTCTGAGTTTGGTCGTTTTCCCTCCTCACTTCCACATCACCCTCAGTTCTGAACGGAGACACTGCAGTGGCTGGTTTGTGTGGGAGGCATGCACACATTTCTTATCTGGCCTGAATAGCAGGCATTAAAATGCATTTTGGTTCACCCAGGACAATAAAGAAAAAAAAAGGAAGCTTTAAGTCACTAATAAAAATCAAATGTAGGCAGTTTGCAGGAGTGATCAGCTCAGAGCTTTGCTGTTCTCTTGTTAAGGGTCTGGAGCCATAAATAACTTCCCCATAAGAAGGCAGAGGCAAGGGGGAGTGAGTGAGAGGGAACGCAACAACACAAAATTTTTCATTTTTCTCCATAAATCATTTCAGCGTGCGATAATATTTGTTTTTTCTAATGAGTCTCTTGTGATCCATTCCAGGAGCTAACATCAGGGCCTGTCAGGGGGTGATGTGTGGTACAGTTCAACGCTTTACAAAAACTGCCTGCTACACAGATTTTTTTCCCTCTCTTCCTTATGCTAAGTATTCGTGAAGCCCATTATTCTGTGCTCGTGCTTTACAGATTCTTCCTTTCTGGTCTTTCTCCTTTGGGCAGCAACTGCCCTGCTCTTTCTTCTGTCTGCCTGTACGGCAGGGCTTTGCTGCAGCCTGGGAGAGCAATGTGGGCAGTGGGACAGGAAGGTGGCTCGAAGGAGTCCTTGGGAGGCCATCAGGTGTAGTCTTTGAGCTTGGATGTGTAGGGGAAGTCTTCTCCAAAGTTCAGCTGATGCTGGTGTGGGAGAATGTCTTTAGCAGACTGGATTTCTCATGACCACCTGTGATGGACTCTATCACAGTGGGCAAGACCACCTGCCAAGCAGAAAGTTCCCCCAAAGAGCTGGCAGGTTAAATCCAGGCCAGATTCATAAGAAAGATTGTGCATACCATGCTAAAGAGCTTGGAGCTTATCCTATAGCCAAGGAAGTCAATAAAGTATTTTACAAAGAATCAGAGTTGCATTTTAGACTCTTCTGCATGATCAGTGTGGAGAATAGATTGTGGAGAGGTGCAGGTTGGAGGGAATAAGGAGTGAAGTGGGAATCAGAACATTTTGGAAGTATGTTGCAGTGATACAGATAAAAAATGATAAGTTAGTAGATTGAGTAATGAGGGATTTTTAGGAGAGCTTAGAAAAGCCCTCCTTATCCTCTAAGATGGATTTTTGTGTTCCTCTTTTTCTGTGAAATATTTTCCACCCTCTCCAGGTTGGCTCATTCACTCCTTTTGGCTCCTATTATATCTTTTTCATATTTCTCCTCTCTTCAAGCACTTAGCACATTGTATGATGACTATCAGCCTGAGCTCCTTGAGGTTGGTGACTGTGCTACATGGATGGTTGCATCTTACCATCTAATATGGTACCTGGCACACTGAATTGCTCAGAGGTAGTTAAAGAAGCGTACAAACAAATGAACAAATAAAAAGAAGAGGAAAGACAGAACTATAGGCAGAAAGCTGGGGGACTCAGGGGCAGGTGAAAGAATAGGAGCCACCCAAGGAGACTGAGAAGGAAAGCTCAGAGTTAGGAAAGATCTAGGAGAGCCACATGATGGGCTTATGGCAAGTCATGGGAACAGAGCTTTTTAAGAAGAAGGCAATGCTTTTTGGTCCCAAATACAAAAGTGAAATTAAATAAGACAAAGACAGAAGTGTGCCCACAGAATCTGGCAATTCAGAGGTTGTTACTAATCTTTGTGAAAGCAGTTTAATTGGAGCTGCTGAGGGCAGAAGCCAGTCCAGCCAAGTTCACTTCTGGATGGGAAGTGAGAAAGTGTCGACTAATCTTTCAAGAAGTGTAGCTAAGAAGGGAATGAGAAAAATAGGGGCAGCTTCAGGGGAAAATACAGGATCAGGAGGAGGTATTTCCAGGAAGGAAGGTGGTTTAACAAACATTTGCACAGGGTAAAGCAGACAGAAAAGAGAAGGTGGAGGAGAAGACATAGAAGAAAGTTAGGCAGATCCGGAGCTGGCTGGATAATCATACCCAAAGAATATTGATCAGCGTTTGAAAAAGAGGTCTCCGGTGACACAGACAGGATTTTGTCCTTTACTCTGCTCAGCATTTTTATCAACAACCTGAAGCCATAAACGTTGTGGCTGACAAGTTCACAGTGAGACAAGGCTAGGGACAGCCGACAGGACGGAGCACAGGATTCACAAGTCACTCCCACAGTTGGAATGCAAGTGAACTTTCACAGGAAACAGTAACTGTTCCACATGTAGGCTAAAAAGCATATAAATTCTGAAAGTATGGGTTGTAGGAGTTGGGCCTTGAGAAGAATTCATGGGAAGAAGACCTGGGAGTTCTATGTGAATGTACATGTGCCAAAAGACTTCCGAAAACTTTAGCCACATTAGCAGAAGGACAGTATCTGGAACAAAGGAGGGCTGGTCGCACGAGCACAGAGGGGACATTCTGCCCTGATTGGCGCTCCACGCTGTTTGGGAGACATGGGCAACTCGGGCAGCTTTGATCAGAACAGAAAAGTGTCTGGAATCATGACTTGTGATCACTGATTCGGGAAGCTGAAGAAAGAACCATTTGAGAAATGTGATAGGAATTCTTAAATATTTGCCGATGTATCTTATAGTGAAGAGAATAGATTTCCTCTGAAGAGATTCAAAGGGCAGAGCTTTAATCCCAGGGTGAAAATTAGATAAAGGTAACTTTCGGTCAGTATGAGGTAAAATGTCTATGGATTCCCCCCTCTGCATGGGTTCTAGGATTCCTAAAACTAAATATAAATGTTGTATACAAGTGAATATGTACGGGGTTCATGACTTTCAACAAATTGTTAAAGGGTCTCTCACACACACTAACAACCACAGAAAAAGGGAAAATTTTTTTTTCAGTGATGGCAACTGGAATGGAAGAATAGATTCAGGAGGAGCAGGCTTCCACTACTGAGTATGTTCAGATATGGGCAGAAAGACCTAGTTAAGCCTCTACTGAGTTTGGAGGTCTGATTTGGGAAGAGGCTGCCTATAGACCATGCACAAAAGGGTGTGTGTGTGTGTGTGTGTGTGTGTGTGTGTGTGTGTGTGTATGCAGAGGGGTAGAGAGATCGAGACAGATAGATAAAGGAGAAGGCAAGACAGAGGTAGTGAGATAAACACTGTCATGGGCCGTTTCCATCATGTACTCACAAGAGCATAATAAAGCCCTTGTAATATACTAGAACTTGTGTGGTCCCGGGGCCTAATTTGCATACTAATTACTGAGTGCAAATGGGACCGAGGGGTAGGGAGGGAGGGTGGGGGAGGCATGCAGGGAGCGAGAGGCCTGGACTGTTTGCTCTGCCATTTCATATCATGCTAACAAGCTAATCCGGCGTGCAGTTAGCTCCTGATATATAACTGCTCATTAGTATTATAATAAAGTACATGAAACAACCATAAAACGTTATATACTGCACAAGTGTTGTTTTCTTGCCAATTATCTGCAGGCGGATTTATCACCACAGTTGTTTCGAATTCCCCTTGGTGAGGTTTGGGCGGAATAAAGAAAGGTGTCGGTGGCGGCAGCAGCAGAGGGGGGCCTTTTCAAGGGGCAGACCATGTGTTTTCTTAAGTAGCACTTACTGATGCGCCATTTCATGAGAGTAAAGCAACGAGATCCCATCCTTCCCCATCTCAGCAGCTCAGGAGGGAAGCAAGGAGGGTGAGAGCTGGGAAGGCTGCAGGCCTCCAGTTCTGGGACCCCAGACGAATGGGGCCCACAGTCCTTTGGACAGCCCACGACCTCAAGTACAGAGGCCTATATCAATCCCATGGCTTGTTTAGTAAGATCTGGTAAATCTGTATTGCTCGCTCTTCAACTGTCCAAAAGAGTCACTCAAGTAACCCAGTTCAAAGCAATACTAACCCCCAAAGCACGTATTGAATGAGTTCTGGTGAAGGCAGCCTCTTTCTGGAAAGGTGTTCTGATCAGTGGTTCTTGCAAAGAGTTCCTTTCTGCCTTTGTGCCCTCAGGATATGCGGGTATTCTCACAACCCACCCTCCACAACACTCCCTGCACCCCACCCCCAACCACTGCCCTCAGTGCTCTGGGAAAAGCTAAGAGTAACTGAGGGATGCTCCAATTTTTCCAGACAGTCTGTTGGGCCCAAGCTACATCTCTTAAGGTCGCTCACTCTATTCCACCATCACCAGCAAATACAGGATAGTGCTGGGTGTGGAAAACAGAAGGCCCCCTGCTTAGTTTTTCTAGGTTTGATTTTAAGAGCCTCCTTACTTAGTAATGAAGCAGGAAGAAGCTTCAGGGCCCTATCACACTTCTTCACCCCTTCTCACTCCTCCCCAGGCCGAAGGAGAATGTGCAGAGTTCTCACTAAATTCTCCCAGCAAGGTCTCTTGAACTGCCCACACCCACAGCATTCGGCCCACTCGTTACAGCCTCACTGTCAGGAATGGGCCACAGGTCAAAGAAACTGAATTCTTAAAAGACAACTTTTTGACCAGAAGCTTTAACTAGGCCCCATACGTCCTCCCACACTGGTAAGGAAACATCAACTTTCATAGTTTCCAGGAGCGTGGCAGCACCGTGAATCAATTCTGCCTTGCTCTGTGCTGTCTTGGTGTACCAAAGGATGCAAACAGGTATCAAGAAATGGCTGATAACTTCAAAGGTTGGAGATGTGCCCCAAACAACTACATTCCCTTTAGTGATGCATAGTGGATCTGCTAATTCACAAATTAAGTTCAGACATCTGTTCTGGACTCTCTAGGCTTCTTCCAAAGAACCCTAACCATAAACAAGGCAAGGCAATACCAGTAGGAATTCCACAAATTCCTCAGAAGTAGGGTCTCCTGAAGGGAGAATATATCAGGAGCCCCTTCCCACCTGGAAGGAAGGAGATATAATGAACCCGTTCCCTCTACACCACCCCCACCCTCCGAAGCCAGCTTTACTTCTCCTAACCAGAGGAGGCGCTGCAACTACCTCAAGTCATGTACAATCTGGACAACTCAATAGCTCACTCCCCGCCCCCCCACACCTTTGAATAACATCTCCACTTGAAAACTTAATAATATGTCATTAACTTTCTGTTCTGGGTATGTTCCCTGTTGTCTTAATTCTCTATACCCTTTAAATGTCTGTCTGAATCAGACTACACATAGCCAGAGAAGTGACCATTTAACTATTTTCTAATGCCAGAGCATGCTTTGACGAATTGGAGGATCACAATTCTCTCCCATATGCAACTCCAAGTTTTATTATTTGGTTATCATGATGACAACCATGATGATGATGATGATGATGATGGCTATGATAAGAAATGACCACCTCATTCTGATACTTGATAATGCCCAAATCTAAAGAAAGAATGGTGGGCCGAAAGGTGATTCATGTCTCTAAACCAGACTAAATACCATGCTCTGGCAGAGTCCCACAGTGAATAAATGGTATTTGAGATTTAGATGCAATTGTTATATGAATTGACTAAGGAATCAAGTTCAAGCTCTTCAGCAGAGGCTACAAAATCTCCCATGAACTGGAGCCTACCTCCCTCTGAGGCCTCATCTCCTGCACCCTGTGCCTCACCAGACGGCCCTGCAATGCTGAGTTGGGTCTAATTCCCCCTAACAGAGGATGCTTTCTTGTTCCACTCTGCTTTTGGTCATTCTGATCCCCCGCCTGGAATGCCCATAGACTTTTTCCCATTGCTCACTCCTTACAACGTGGGTTGGACATTATCTCCTGTGGAAGCCCTTGCTAACACTCCGCCCTAGACTGGGGCAGGCGACACCTAGTGTGCCTGTACTCACCTCTGTTGCAGTGTCAGTCAGTAGCTTTGGAACCTCTTCAGAGCAGGCATCTCATTCTTTGCAGTCCAGCACCTCATATAGAGCCTGGCTCTGACCCAGCACTTAATACATGTTTTTATTCATTGTGCAGTTTGAGAGAACCAGCTTGGACTGAGCCTTTGAACTCGTACCAATACACCAAACCAGGGCCTTCGGCAAACCTTCATTTACTCTCCAGGCAGCAACCACTAATTCAGCATGCGTTAGGCACTCAGAGTTAGGCCGTCCCTTCCATAACCAGAGACAAGGGTCAACCCCTACTTCTGTGAGGTGCAGGTCCAGGGACAGCTCCACCATGGCTTAGTCCCACATCCAGCCCTGCAGGCTACCACCCCCATCTCCCCAGGACTTTGGAGCTCCCTTCTTCCTCCCTCGCTGTGGTGGTTGGGTCTTTGGGGGGTTGTACAACGGAAAGCCCCCGGAGCCTCCTCTGCTTTGGGCTGTTCCCATGTGCAGGTGACTTAGGTGGATGGCAGCTGAGCTACTGATGTCTCTCGTGGGACTGTAGGAAGGATTAACTGAGGTGATCGTGTCAATGCTCCTAACACTGTGTCAGTCACATAACAAAAACTCAGGTGACACTGTCCTATTCCATCTTCCCAATTGAAAGGCACACTGTTATAATTAAAAAACAAAACAAAACAAAACAGCCCTGGCTGGTGTGGCTCAGTGGATTGAGTGCTGGCCTGCAAACCAAAGGGTCACCAGTTTGATTCCCAGTCAGGGCACATGCCTGGGTTGTGGGACAGGTCTACAGCTGGGGGTGCATGAGAGGCAGCCACACACTGATGTTTCTCTCTCATTTCCCCTTTCTCCTTTCTCTAAAAAATAAATAAAATCTTTTTAAAAAATGTAAAAAAAAATAAAATAAACCATGGACTTTGAAATCAACACAATTCTGCCTCTTATAAGCTATGGAATCTTGGGAAAATTGCTTGCCTTTCTTAACTTTGGTTTTTCTATCTGTAAAATGGAAATAATAATGCCCACCCATAATTTTAATACGGAATATTTGATAAAAGATGTCAACATATGCCTATCTAGAGTGTCTACCCCTGATACATAGAAGGGACTCAATAAATAGTAGCAGACAATAAAAACGACAACAAATGTAAAGGTCTGAATTTGCACCTAAAAATCCAACAGCATAGGAGCACGATGAAAGAGACATGACTCAGCAGTGAAAAGAGCTGGGGTCTCAGTCCATTATAAGCTCAGTGTGAGTCAGCAGCTAATGTGATACTCAGCTGCACAGTGACAGACCCATCCTGCTCAGCCCTGATTCAGTCACCTTGGGCAGAGCAGGACTGGACACCACCCTTTGAGAGCACAAAATAACAATATACATGAAGGCTTATTGTAAACCAGAGAGCTTTACATGTGTTAAGCACTATTATGAATCATCAGCAGCACAGTAATAACTGAAATACAGATCATCTGTACTGACTTCAGAGGGGAATAATCAGCTGCCAGGGAGGGTGGAGGGAGACTCAACCCATAGAACGAAAGAGAATCACCAGTTGGTGAAAACGAGGTTTATAAAGGGCTGATGCGGGCAGAGGGAGCTGAGTCCTGTGTGTCCTCTATGAGAAAAGCCAAGCACTGTGGGTGGAAGTTGAAGATAACTTAGGCTGATTATAAGATTTGGGCTCATTTTAAGGAAAATGTTTTCTAACAATCAGAGATATCAAACCACTGCTGCTTTGAAAAACAATGAGCTCCTCCTCACAAGAGAGACTCAAGCAGAGATTGGGTAATGGTAATTGGTCCTAACAGGGAATTCGAACATGAAGTTTGGGGCCAGAGCCCTTCTGATCCTGGAATGTCATGGCTAGAGGGGCTCTCTTCCTCCTGTTCTCAGGCATCAAAGGGCAGGGAAGAGTCAGAAACCCTCAATTTAATCACTCATCCGATATTCATTAAGTATCTACTACATTCCAGGCATTGTGTTAGGTGCTGAGAAAATAGCAAAAGTAAGGAAAAGACTTGGATTTGAGCTCTTACAGGCAGTCTAATGGAATTAACTGCTTTAAGGTCTGACCAAGTGCTTTGGGCACACATCAGCGAGCATAACTAAGTGCTTGACACAGGAAGAGTCCTTGAGCTGAATTTTGGAGAAATACTCTTACTAGATGGAAAAGGGAAATGAGAGTACAACAGATAGACAGGCTAAGATGTGCAAAGCCATGCAGTCGTGCAAAGGCAGGTATGTTTAGGGAAAGATGGGGCGTATGGGAAACAGGACGGAGGAAGTAGGTTGGGGTTGGATTGCGAAGCACTTAGTGCCACTTATTGAGGGCGTTGAATTTACCTTGAGGATTCCAGGATGCCCGCAAGGAATCTAAGAAGAGTGACATAGTCACACCTGTGTTTTTGGAAGGTCACTGGCAGAGGATGTAAGAAGGGATTGAAGTAGAAGTAGAAGTACAACCACTGAAGGATAATCGGTGAGTATGTGACCAGAATTTAAAAAAAGTAATACATTTTTTTCTGATTGTAGAAGTAATGTATATCCATTGTAGATCATTTAGAAAGTCAAGAGAACTCTAAAGAAGAAAATTAAGTGATCTGCAGTCCCACCAGCCACTAGAGTGTGGTGGTGTAATACCTTTTATTTTTTTCTATTCACAGTCTTAACATTATTTTAGGATCTCTGCTGAAATATTCTTCAACAACGTGATTTTTTAATGACTGCACAATAGTCCATGATATGATTGTACTATAATTTATGTAGCCATTTCCTTGTTGAACATTTAGGTTGTTTTCAGATTTTCCCTGCTATAAATAATACTGAAATGATTATCCTTATGCATAAGTCTTTGACCACATTTCCAATTATTTTCTTAGAATAGATTCCAAAAAGGGAATTAGTAAAATAAAGAATGTAAATATATTAAAGCTTTTGCTATGTATTACACAATTGCTTCCAGAAAGATTATGCAAATATATTCTTTTTACTAATAGCACGAGGTCTGTCCAGAAAGTATCCAGCCATGTACTATAAAAAGTAGAGACATTTATTGAAGAGGATACAAGATACAAGAAACATTGTACATAGGACAGTGATACCTTAGTCCCCTTCAAAGTAGGCACCTTGGGACCTCACACAGTTCTTCTAGTTGCCATCAGCTGCCCTGTCATATTTTCCTAAATCTCATTGATGGTCCGAAATCTCTTCCCCTTCAAAGGTGATTCTAGTTTTGGGAAAAGCCAAAAAGTCACAGGGCACCAAATCGGTGCTGTATGGGGGCTGAGGCACCTGGGTGATTTGAGGTTTTGCCAAAAACTCTGTTCAAGATGTGATATACGAACGGGCGCGCTGTCGTGATGAACCTGCCAATCACCAGTTACCCATACTGCGGCCTTCTGAATCATCCAATTAGATTCTGTGGAGGAATGTTCAAGCTTAATGCAAAATTTGATGCAGATTCATTGCTCTACTTGCTCAGTCATTTTGAATGCGATGGCCACACAGTGCACATGCTCCACGCCACAGCATCTACCGCCCCCACTGACTAGTACAGTGAAGTCGTCATTGTTCACACATGCACATTCCAGTCCTCTCTCCTTGGCTGCCAGGTTACCTTCATGTTGCGCAAACTGTTCTCCTTATATTAACAATGGTTGGACTTTTTCCAGACAGACGTTGTATGTAAGAACGTCTGTTTAATGCCACCCCTATTAGCACTGAACTTTATAATTTTAAAAGTTGCCAGTTTGTATAGGCAAAATGCTGTCTCATTTATCTAATTTATATTAGCTATAGTTACTTGAAGAGTTTCATATTTCTTTTGTGAACAGCTTGTTCATGCTTTAGTTCATTTTATACTCAGCTATTAGGGCTTTCACTGATTTGTAAGAGCTCTTTACAGATTAAGGATATCAAATGTTCTGCTATGTTTACTGCAAATCTTTGTTTCACAGGTGGCATTTGGGCATTTGTCCTTTATTTTTGTTATGGTGGGGCTTTTGCTGTTGTATAGAAATGTAAACTTTTTGGTCACTTCTTCCACCGTGTTTATGCTAAGGAGGTCCTTCCTTACCAGACACATATAGCAGTCCCTCCTTATCAGTGGTTTAGCTTTCCATAGTTTCAGTTACCTGCAGTCAGCCATGATCTGACAATATTAAATAGAAAATCCCAGAAATAAAAAATTTGTAAGTTTTAAATGGTACGCCATTCTGAGTAGTGTGATGAAATCTATGCCATCCTCCCGTGTCCCTCCTGGGACACGAACCATCCTTTTGTCCAGCGTACCCATGCTCTGCGTGTTACCTGCCGTTAGTCACTTAGCAGCCATCTCGGTTATCAGACTGGCTGTCAGGGCACTGCAATCTTCGTGTGCAAGTAACCCTTATTTTACTTAATGATGGCTCCACAGCACAGAGTAGCGATGCGGGCAATTCAGATGTGCCAACGAGAAGCTATAAAGTGTTCTCTTTAAGTGACGAGATGAAAGTTCTCCACTTAATAAGGAAAGACAGAAAATCATAGGCTGAGGTTGCCAAGATCTACGGTAAGAACAAAGCTTCTGTTCATAAAGTTGTGAAAAAGGAAGAAGAAAAAGAAATTCACGCTAGTTTTGTTGTCACACTTCAAACTGCAAAAGGTACGACCACAGTGCACGATAAAAGCTTAAAGAGGGAAAGGCTTAAAACAACTGCTTAATTAAGATGCAAATGGCATTAAATTTGTGGGTGGAAGACATGAAGAGAAAACAGGCTCCAGGTGATGACAACATGTTGCCCCAGAAAGCATTGCGCCTACATGAAGAGGTCAGCAAGAGATCCCCTGAAGCCAGCGACACGCAGCCATTCACTGCAAGTAAGAAATGGTTACACAGGTTCAGGAATAGATTTGGACTGCAAAATGTAAAAATTACTGGAGAGACAACATTCACATGACTCTTATTACAGCATATTGTTATAAGTGTTCTATTTTGTTATTGTTGTTAATGTCTTACTGTGCTTAATCTATAAATAGGTATGTATGTATAGGAAAAAACATAGTACATATAGGGCTTGGCACTGTCCATAGTTTCAGGCATCCACTGGGGGGCTTGGAATGTGAGCCCTATGGATAAGGAGGGACTGATGTACTCATATCTGAAACAGATCTAGATGTGGCTCTATCCTTCACATTTAATTTTTAAATTCATCTTGAATTAATTCTGATAGGAAGCACAAAACAAGAGACTTATTCCCCTCTCACCCTCCTCGGCCCACCCCCACCCAATTTCTTTTGTTTTAAGGACAGACAAGATGAGAGCAAGAGAAAAGAATCTATGTTGAATCAGGTTTCTGCTTCGGTGTTTGGATGGTGCTTAAGGATCATTTAAGTTGCAGACTTGAAAAAATATAATGATGTCATTTTTGAATATATTGAGTCTGAGGTGCTCTGTAAGGAGTCAAGGGAAGATATAAGTTGGCAGTTGGAATATGGGTATGAAGCTCGGCAGAGATGTTGAGGTTGAAATCGAAGATATGAGAATCCTCAGTGTTTAGATGGCCTGGGTAAGCTCACCCAGGGCGGATGTGTAAAGTAAGAAGAGAGGAAGTGAAGCATCATACTCTGGGCAGCAACCATGTCAAAGGGCATAGGAAGGAGGAGAAGCTAGGGATGAAAATGAGGAGTAGATAAGATCAAAAAAAAAAAAAAAAGAGAAGCTAAGGAAAAAGAAAATTTGAAGAAGAAAGAGAAGATTAAAATATCAGTACAGTAGAGACAGAACATAGTCTATAATGGGCTGAGTGAAATGGAGATGGGGAAGTGGAGATGATAAAACTGCTTTTCAACAACTTTATCAGTAAAGAGAGGGGGGAAGATGGGGCAGTAATGCACTTGGAAGATAACATTAAAAGAAAGTTTAAAGGGGGAGATTTGAGGGTGTTTAAAGGTGGAGGAAAAGGCATTAGTAGGAAGAGTGACATTTAAAATACAAGAGAAGAGATGGTGATGCAAGGTCTCAAGGGGCAGGGATGACGGGCACTAGAGGTGAAGGATTAGTGCTGAGTGAGGATGTAAGGCCGTGAGGATGACAGCCAGGGTCAAGGGGAAGGTTAGGAGGGGAGAAAAGTTGAATCTGTTGGCCTCTGTTCTCTCTGTAGAGCAGGAAATGAAGTCATCTATGGAGAATGAGGTAAACAGAGGCAAGGAAGGACATTTTTTTGAGGGAAAGGCTTAAAACAACTGCTGTGGAAAATGAAAAAGAGAACTGATTATGGGACAAGCCAAAGGGCTGGTCAGAAGCATTCAGGGCCTGGCTGAAGTTGAAGGTGGAATGGTTACGTGATTATCTCAGTCAAGCATGGTAGGCCAGAAGTAGAGGAGAAAGCAGATGCTTACATGAATTTCCATCTGAGACAGGCAGATAGGTGGGACAGAAAGACAGAGGGGTAAGGAAACTGAACCAAGGGACTCTAGAGGGATTGATCAAAAGATTAAGGTTGGGTGAGAAAGGATGTGAAGCTAGGAGAGAACGATGGGCCTGTTACATTAGGAATGGTCCAAGGACTGAAGACTTCAGTAAGGTCACAAAACAGACTTAGTGGGAGTGAAGAAGTAGGACATCCTTTAATATGACAGCCTTAGATGTAAGGATAGAAGGTTCTGGTTAGAAAGTGGGATTTTGAAGTTCATATTTTTTTGAGGTAGGGCAATTCTAGGAGATGATCAGATGGGGCGTGGGGCCATGTTCCTATGGACTTCTAGGGTAGGAGTGAAGGAGATTGGAGTAGAGAATCCCAGGATTTGGATGGTCCCTGTGGGTGTGGAAATTTCTAGGTGAAGACAGGAAGAGGGATAAGCAGGGAGATACTGAGCCAAGTGACCAAGTTCACACTGAATAGAGGAGAGATACTATCAGCAGATGACAGTGACAAAAAGGTAGAGGGGATGGCATAGCCTCAGAGAGCAGGAATGATTATGAGAGGGTGAAAGAACACGTGTGTGAACACAGAGGTGTCACTGCTTCCAGTATTAGGGGGTCAACAGGTATGGGGCACAGCTAGGCGAGCCGAAGTGAGGCAGGAGCTTAAGGGTCCATTTATTTTGTTTGTTGGTTGGTTCAATCATTGTTCATTCAAAAAGGATTTGCTGTGTGTCTGATGAGCCCTGAGTGCCGGCTCGGTGTTGTGCTGCCTGTTCTAGCGGAATGCACCAGAGCCAGCAGCCCTTTCTCCTTTTGCCAAAGGTGGCCCCACTCTCTCTCAGCAAGCCCCCCACACCAAAGTCCTGCCACCAAAGCCAGGCAGGCCCTGACATGGCTGGTGGCTGGTAGGGGATCTTCTTGTTATAGCTTTTTCCCCAGAGATAAATAGGCCACAGTAAAAAAGATTGCTACATCCTTTCAATAAAGATTTTTTTTTTTTCTTTTCCAGACAGCTTGAGAAATGTTTTAAAAGCTTCTCACATTTCCAGTGGAACCCACAGAGAAGAATTTTGCTTGTTATCAGCCCTGGAAGCCTCTGATAGACGGTGACATTTTTTTCTTTTTCTTTCTCTTTTTCTCTTTTCCTTTTTTCACCAGCTGAAGAGAGAGTCACAGTGTGTTTTATAACTGGCTCTCTGCATTTCAAAAGCTCAACGAGAGCTCTCTGCTAACCCCGATAAGCCTTGGGCTCTTAGCGTCTTAAATACCTCTGACAAGCTATACATTACAGCGCTAATAATTTGCCAAATTTGCGCCCATAATATGATATCTGTAAAACGTCAAGGGCAGTAATGCGATTAGCGGTCTCAAATGAAATATCGAACATTCAGCGTTTAGGTCCTGAATAGGGGGAGAAAGGAAAGGAAATCAATTTCAAAAGCAAGAGGGAAAAAGGCGATAAGCGTGTAATAAAAATAGAGAGAGACAGAGGAGAGATGCAGAGGAAGAGAGACAGGCAGAGCAAGATATATGTGTCTTGTATTCATTTTTTAGGCAGGTGAGAGATGTAAAAAACTTTTACAAATTAGTTTGAATACGAAGCTGGGAAATAACATTTGGTCACCACAGCAACCGGGTTTGGGTAGAAGGAGGGAGGTGGGGGCTGGGAGCTGAGCAAGGGGTTGGCCAAGCCTAGGGAGGGCCTTTCACTCTCTGCCCCCAACAGCCTGCTTCCATAAAACACAGGAAGTTGAATTACAAGGAGTCTGAGGGTGGGCTCTCACCCTGCCCCCACCCACCCGAGGTGGGAGAGTCGTAATGGACTAATTATCTGGCCAGCAGAGGCGGTGGCGGCGGCAGTCGCAGGAGAGAGGGCCCGGGCTGTCACATACCAGGCTCTAGACTAAATAACAACATCTCACACCTGCAGCTTTATGAGCCCTTGCCGAGAGGAGCGCAAACCCTCCCCTTTCCTCTGTCCGCTACATTTTCCCCACGCACTTGTGAGCCCCCACTTGAGCCAGGCTGCTGCGGGTACACCAAAGTGAGGAGGTCTCACTCTGGCAGGAGCCATGCCCATTACTCAAGCCTCGCAACCTGCAAGTATCTCTACATTTGACGCTCCTTCTCTTGGGTCCTCCAGGTCATTCTCCATCCAGGGCTGTCAGCAGAGCAAGGGGACCATGCCATTAAAATACCCCTTCCCCGAGTTTACCGGTGGGCAGGTTTGTCTGCACCTGCACCAATCTGTCTCAGGCTGAGTGACGGTCTCTAGGATGGGGCTGCTCTGGAGCATGAGAGCAGAGATCACCAGAGCTCAGGGGAACAGTGGAGAGAAGCAGGAGCCTCCAGTCTCCTCAGCACATCCCTCTGCTCTGCCCCCTTTGTAGCTCTCTCTAAAGCCGTGCGTCGCAGGGAGAAGTGGTTCCTTCAAAATGTGCTGTGCCTGCCCTTTCTATGCCACTTGGTCTCGGAAGTGACGTCATAACCCTGAACCTCCCTCTTTCGCAAAGACATGAGACAGAGCTGCATCAAAAGAAGAAAGAAAACCGTGATGGACATAGGGGCCAGTGTCTCATCAAGGGGGTGGCAGTCGGGAAGAGTAGGACCAAGCCCCTTCCCCTCTCTGAGTGTCCTCTAGTCTCCTTGGATGGTCACCCTAACAGGCTCCCAACCAGGATGCAGGCCAGCTCACCCAGGCAAAGAGGGGCTGAAAGGTAGTAGATGGCCTGGGGTGGGAGAAAAGCAAACAGGCTGCCTGGGGCCTGCCCCAGATCCTTCCCCAGGGCGGCCTGGAATGGCCATTACTGGGCCACTTCTTGCGGCACCACGAGCCATTAAAACAGGAGAGCTCAGGGAGCCATCAGCCCAGTGCAGATGACTTCCCCAGATGTGGCTGTGGGGCAGGATGTGGAAGCCCCCAACCCCAACTCTACAGACAAAACATTCCCTCACTAACCATCCTTGGAAACCCCACAGCCCGGAGCCCCTCTTACAGATGCTTTCTAGACCACTTAGCAGGAGGCAGTGTTTATTTTTGAACATATGTTCTTTCCCATCTCTCGCCTCCCTTCTCCCTTTCTAGCTCTTCCATACCCAGAACTGTCCTCTGGGTGGGGTGCTGCTGATTGTTACCACCAAGCTCCAAGGCCAGTGTGGGGAGCGTGATTTGTTTTGGCTTTGCCGCATGCACATGGGTAAACACAACACGGACAGACACACACCGTGCTACAACCTCCATCCGTGGGGCGCATGCACTGCGCAAGCTCAAAGAGTGCAGGCTGTCAGAGGTTGCTTAAGTTGGCAAATCCTAAACCAAGCTGTAGGCTCCCCACTTTCCAAAGTGGGTACACTAGTCAGAGATGGTTCCTGGGCCTTACATTCCTGTTGGGAAGGTAAGATGAGGGATAGAGGTCCCTGGCCAGGAAGGAAATTCTTGGCCTGGAGCTTGGACTAGGCTCTGCTTGGTTTTCTGCCCATGAATAGAGCCCAGCACAGTGCTATGCTCGGTTGTTGCCCAATCCCCTCAACTAAGGTCTCTCTCTTTTCTTCAATATAATAGTAACCCCTGGACCTGAAGTGACCAGATCAGATTTTTGCCCCATTCAAAAAGCCTTCCTCAACTCAAATAGCCCAGAGTTCTTTTTCTTCTAATAGATGTGGGGGCTCACATTTACTGGGTGCTTATTTTGTGCCAGGCACCATGTTAGGCATTTTACATGTTATTTTATTTAGCTTTCAGAACTCTGGAAATTATTATTTCTATTTTATAGATAGGAAAACAGGCACTGAGAAGTGAAGTGATTTGTCCAATTCGGCTAGCAAGTGGCAGAGCTGGAATTCAAACTCAGGTCTGAGTCAGAAATCCCACGATCTTTCCATTGTGCGATGGCTTCCCACATGGGAATGTTCTACAGTATTTGTCACAGTCCTTTCTACAGTGTAGCCCGCAGGAAGGAAAACAACACCTACCTTTAGTCTGGCCAGGGCAGAGGAGAGAGTTCTCTTAATGAAGCCCAGGTTTGCAGCCATCTTACTTTGCAGTTTCCTATGCAGCGGACAGTCAACCAAGCCCTCAGATTCTCTCAGACGGGTCTCCGCCTCACTGTGTCCCCAGACACACTGGTCTGTGGCGTTTATTCCCTCTGTCTGGAATGCCCACCTCCTCAGTCGTTCACTCACTAATCCATTCATTTATTCTTTCACTCATTCAGTAAACATCAATTGAGAGCCTATTGTATACCAGATACTGTATCAGGTACTCGGAATACACTGGTGATGAGCAAAAGCAGACAGGTCCCTTCACTGTGCACACTGTCTAGTGGGGTGATGGGCATTCTCCTAGTAAGGGCCTGAGTAAATCTGAATCTGCAACAGAGATAAGTTCTGCAAAAGTGATCTGTGTTGCCACAGGATGCGTGATCTTGTCAGGAGAGCCATGGAAGGCCTGCCTAAGGAAGTAATAAAAGAGCTGAGATCTGCTGAGGACACATCGCTCACCCCAACTCCCCACCTCCCGGCCCCACCAACCTTTGACTTTGCCCAGGAAACTCTGGCAGTCCTTCAGGTCAGCTTATATATCACTTCCTCATGGAGTTTTCCTTGACCCTTCAGACTACGTTAGATGTCCACTGCTCTCTATATTCTTCTATACAGCGTTTCACTTATGTTTATTAGTTGTTTAAAATCTGCCATCCTAGAAGATTGTAAACTGCAAGAAGGCAAAGAATGTGTCTCTCTGGTTGCCTGCTTTATGCCCAGTGTCAAACACAGTACCTGGCATGTACTTGATACTCAGTAGATGTCTGCTGAATGAATAATCCTGCTCTCATCCTGTACTGGTGCAGCTGAAGTTTTGGACCCAAGTTCAGGAACTTACACTGAATAAATTTTATATTAGTAGATCATCCAAGTTTATTAGTATTACAATATTTTTCAACCCATCCAATATTTATTGAGTACCTACTGTTTGCCATGAACCACACCTGCTGTTGGGGGATGCAAAGAAACTTGTATGGTCTTAGCCCTTGAGGAGCTTATAGTCTAGTTTGGGAGACAGATGCGAAAACCAGTTGTTAAGTCCAAAGTGTTATGGCAGTCAGGAGAATGGAACCGTTAAATCTGCTGGGGGAAGAAGGGCAGAGAAGGCTTGAACTGAGACAGAGTCTTAGAGGCAGGGAGGACCTTTCAAGAGGAGGAGTCAAAAATGCGCCTGGGCACAGGGACAAACACAGGACACTTGGGGCAAATGGCAAATAGTTCAGTGGGTTCGTGAAGATCAGAATCAGACTCCTGTAGATGGCTTCTTACAATCACACACACACACACACACACATTCTTGGACTTTAGTATGTTTTATCATTCAATTTTTTTTTTAATTTGAAGAATGTCTTCTTAACAGAAGATTGTGGTATCAACTGGTCATGTCCCCAGTAGCTATCACTTACCTTTCTAATATATGTATTTAACATATCACCATTGCCACACTTCCCAATTAGTATTTTTCAATGGTTATCAATTTTCCCTAGAAGTCATACTCTTTATGGTCCAAGTTTCAATCTCCTCATTTTCCCCTCACACACATGACTATGAGCTATGAGACTTACTAAGATCTGCACTTGACTTTCAACTCTATCTATATTCTCTCTAAATGGAGAGGTGAGATATTGAGAAGGTCCAGACTTGGATCTCTTACTACTCTCTGTGGAGAACCCTGCTCCCAACACCATGATTCCCATCTACAGAACTACTTATAGTTCCCTGAATGCTTTTCTATCTTTTACCACTGAGCTTTTGCACATGGTACTCAGTGCTTCACCATGTTCACTGTCTGGTCAGGATTAAGTCTCTGATGGCTCTCCATCCCGCCTCTAAAACAAACTTCAGGAAGACCCCACACCACCTCGGCTTATGTTGTATCTGCAGAAAGGCAGTATCATAGATAGGAAGGTGCATGGGCTTCAGCATCCTCTGCTTGGAACACCCTTTCTCTAGCTTTTAGGCAGGCTGGCACTTACTTCCTTTATTCTGCAGGATGTGATCGAGGTGTTACTTTCTCCAGGAAGTCTTTCTGCCTCCACTGCTGAAGTCCCCCAGCACTATATGCTTACTTTTATAGGGTCACTAACCACTCTGCATTTTAATATCTGTCTTCTTATTCATTTCCTTTACTTGACTTTATCTGATTTATTATCATATGTTAAGCACCTAGCATAGTGTTTGACAAATACTAAGCTTTTAATAGACATTTGTTGATTAAATGAATAAGTAAGTGAATAAATGACTGGATGAATAAACTTCTCATTGTTCCTGAAACAGATGCTTATTGATGACTGTGCCTTTCTCTGCATGTTATTCTAAAACTAAACTCTTCATTTCTCCCCATCCCTCCTCACCTGCTAATAAATCTCTCCTTTCCCCTCTCCAGCTCAGTAAGTGGTACCTCTGTCCATAGGCTCATAGTAAAAACCTAAGAGTTTCTCATGATTCATTTGTTCATTCGTCATTTATTGAGCACCTACCCTGAGTCAGGCACTTTACTAAACAGTCAAGGCATGCCCTCTAGCTTCACCAAGTTCACTGTCTAGTCAGGATTAAGTCTCTGATGGCTCTCCATCCCACCTCTAAAACAAACTTCAGGAAGACCCCATACCACCTTGGCTTATGCTGTATCTTACATGCAGAAAGGCAGTACCATGGACAGGAAGGTGCATGGGCTTCAGCATCAGGAAGAGGTGGACTTAAATCTAAGTTCTTCTTTGTCCGAAGACAGTTTCATTCAGATCCCCTCCTTTTCTAAGCCTTGTCAATTTTAGGGGCACCTAAGCTTTAGGGGATGAGGCTGAAGCCGAGTATAACGAGGCTCCACTGATGAGGTGGGTGTGGAGTACAGCAGGTGGGCCCTGAGCATGTTGGAGACCCTCATGTTTCACCCAGGACTTTCCATGGCTTCCCAAGTCCCTGCTGCTTCCAGGATGGATGTGAGGCTCAACATTTCCCTACCATACACACAGGAAATGAAGCTCAGGATGGTGGACACCCTGCCCAGGCCACCACCTGCTCTCTGAGTAAAGAGGAGGCAGGGCACAGGGGGAGAGAATATTTTATTTATTTTTTAAAATCCTCTCTCAAGGATATGTTTATTGATTTTAGAAAGAGAGAGAGAAACATCGATCAGTTACCTCCCATATGCACCTCAACTAGGGATAGAACCCACAACCTAGATATGTGCCCTGACCAGGAATCGAACCCGCAACCTAGGTATGTGCCCTGACCAGGGATTGAACATGCAACCTTTTGGTATATAAGATGATGCTCCAACCAACTGAGCCATCAGCCAGGGCTAATATTTTAAAATACAACATATTGAATGCCTACTTGATGCTTGTTGCTGTGCAAGGTGTCAGTGATGCAGTGCTGAACAAAAGGGACAGAGTGCTACCCTCACAGAGCTTATGCTTAATGGGGGAGTCAGACGTTAAACACACACACACACAAACACATCACTACAACTTGTCAAAAACACTTAATGACAAAAATAATAAATAGAAAAATGGGGGAAATCTTTGCTAGATTGGGAAGAGTTCTCTGAAGAAATGGCATTTGAGCTAAGAGCTGAAGAATGAGAAGGACCCAGCCATGTGAAGAGGTGAGGGTGAGAGTGAGCTGAGCAGGATACAAAGACCCCAAGGAGAAGGGAGGGCCAGGGCAGACAGGGGGCAAATCTTGCTGGGTGAAGAATTAACGGGCTTGACTCTGGGTGCCATGCATCTTACAAAAATTCCTAGGTGGCCAGGTGGAGAGGCTGGATTGGGAGGTGGCAAGAATGGAAGAAAGAAATCAAATAAGAAGACTGTTCTGGCAGTGACAGATGATGGGTGGTGGTGGCCTGATTGAGGGTGGTGCCAGAGAAGCGGGGCAGAGGTGAATGATCTGAGATATGTTTTAGAGGTAGAATGGTTGGGACTGAGTGACACATCAAATTCAGGACTAAGGAAGAGGGAAAGGTCAAAGAGTGATTCTGGGTTTCCAGCTTGAGCGAGTGATGGAGAGGTGGCATGAGAAAGGTGGAGAAGGAGCAAGTTTGGTGGGGGGAATTATTAGCAGCATTTTGGACAGTTAAGTTGGACTGTCGGTTAGAGATCCAAGTGGTGGTGGTAAGCAGCAGCCAGAAGCTTCAAAGAGAGGTCTTGAGGTGGAGTTGGAGAGGGAGGGGAGGGTGAGAGAGGGCTAAAGATGAAGCAAGGGTGAAGGAATTCACTCATTCTAGGAACCACATTTTCTTAATTTATAAAATGGGAACATAATAGGCACTCAATAAATAACTGGTTTCCTTTCCTTTCTCTCCCTCTTTCCCTCTAATTTGTCCCTATCTGCCTTTCGCTTGGTGACTCCTCAAGCCCTCCCCCTGTGTTGCTATCTCTATGCGTTGCACACAACTGTCACAAAAATGAGAGTCAACATCTAGAAACTGTTAAGCAGAAACTGCTAAGGAACTAAGGGCCAGGGTTAGGTGACTTAAAATTCATGCTTTCAACAATTAGGTTATGCCTTCTGCTTGGAGCACCCTTCCCTTTGCTACTTCGCTGCTTAGAAAACTTCTAGTCCTCCCTAAAGAATCACTTCAAGCTTTGCCGACTTTGTGAAGCTTCCCCCCAGGTTGTCAGCTGATTTAGGTGTTTGCTTTTTCCAGGTGGTGCTGCAACTTGCTCATAATATCTATCTTCACACTTATCAGAGTGTACTGAAATGATCTCTTTGGCAAGGCTGTCTCCTCAGTGAACTATGAATTCCTTTAAGCAGGAATTCTTTTTAAACCTCTGTATCTCCAGCATTCAACTCAGACAAGGCAGTCCATTAAAAAAAAGTTGCATGACCTCCATGTCTCTGAGATTCTATAATTTCAAGCAAAAAGTTCAGATGAGGGAAAAAGCAAATACTGCCCACAGCTTCTTTGCTATCCTTTTAGGAGGGTGTGCTATAACAACTAAGATCATGTCCAAGGGAATCAGACTGGAAGATTGTTAGCATCTCATCTTCAGATCAACGTACTGCATTGACTGGCAAGCCAAGTTATTATTCCAGATCCCGGTGGGCAATGCATGTAATTTACAAGTTAAAAATTCCTATGCAGAGGTAATATAGGAGGACAAGGTTACCATCTCTGTGCTAAATGCCAAAGGAAGAAAATTCTGTAGACTCTGCAGCTGTTCTCCTAGACTCTTGGAACATCTATAGAGCTTGGAGAACCCTGAGGATGCCAAGAGACACTTCTCATATTTTCTGATTTTCCTGAACGGAATGTCAGTGGTTTTTTTCTCTACTCACAATCTCAATTTAGCATATAAAGTGAAAATAATAGGGAAATGACTCAAATTAGATAGTAGGTCTGAAGGGCTTTGACCCAGCATGAAGCCTGGAATAGAGTAGGCATTCCACAAATGTTGGCACAAATTAACGGTTCTAGAACCCTAAATCCCTCCTTTTTCCATTAGGAACCTGTGTTCTGACCATGCGAGATCACTCCACCCTCTCTACTCCTAGAGCACATCAACCCCGTGAATCATTTACAATATCACCTGCTATTGCTGTCCCTAACTGTGCACATGGACCACACCCTGTACTATGCAAAAATTGTCCACTGAATTGTACTGACACAACATCAGTTGATCTCATTGACTCGCACAGTTTTAGGAGCATTATTTCCACTTGATTCTAAACACTGCTACCCTTCTCCCACCCCCATAAATGTCCACTCAGTGTTCAGGATTCCTCTGGTGGTCTTGCAACCTCCTGGTTTTCCAGGGCTGAAATTTTCTTCAAACACTGAGGTAAACTGGAAAGGACATAGAATGATGCCTGGTCCCTGCTGCTGGTAAATACACATCCCCACTCCACACCAACCTCCTAGACTCTCAGAATTGATCATCACCTTGCCCTGGTCAGGTGGCTCAGCTGGTTGGAGTGTCATCCCGTACACCAAAGGTTGCAGGCTTCATATCTAGGTTGTGGGTTCAGCCACTGGTTGGGGCATGTATGAGAGGCAACCGATTGATGTTTCTCTTACATATCAATGTTTCTCTCTCTCTCTCTCTCTCTCTCCCTTTTTCTTTCTCTAAAGTCAATAAACATATCCTCAGCTGAAGATTTTTAAAAAAGAGAGAGAGAATTCTCATCTTCACTGCAACTGCCTGGCATAGTTCTTCCTAGGTCTTCCCTTTCTGACTCTGTTCCCCACAACTGGCCCATTCCAAGGGACAGACTTTGCCCAGTTCCTAGCCTCCCATTTCTTGACTCTTGCCAGACATGCCAATCTTTGTAACTGGAGCTTGAGAGTTTATTGTAGAGGTTATGCATGCAACTAGTAAAAGATAGACTTCAGAATTCCTAAAGTCACTCCCCAACCTGAGATTCTGTGATTCTGATACTTCACCTTGAGCTTACATAAATAAAATTTTCAATTTAGTTTTTACAAAAAGTTTTTATTTATTTATTCTTAGAGAGAGGGGAAGGGAGGGAGAAAGAGAGGGAGAGAAACATCGATGTGTGGTTGCCTCTCAAATGCCCCCAACTGGAGACCCAGCTTGCAACCCAGGCACGTGCCCTGGCCAGAAATCGAACTGGTGACCCTTTGGTTCATAGGCTGGCTCTCAACCCATTGAGCCACAGCAGTCAGGGCTGAATTTAGTTTTATTTATGCGTCTTGTTAATTATGTTAGTCAAAAGGTATATCTTCTTTAAAAATCTAAAAAGTAGAGAGATAGCTGACGATTCTCAGCTTACCCCATATGTTATGCCTAAATCCCAGGTCAACAGAGAGCTGCAGCACATCTTGCAAGCTCAGGTGGACCAGCCTACACTGGAAATGGTCAGGAGCATAAAAGAGTCAGCTGGAGTTTGACTGTAGAGCTTCTAGTACAGTTCACAGTGGAGAAAGTCTTAACTACTCTGGACAAGGGATGCACACTGAATATTCTAGTTTCACTGCCATTGCTTAAGGCTTCCTGTCAGGCTGCATTTCCAATAAGCAACGAAGAATCAACTGTCTGACTGTTCTAGTAGGCACTGCTAGAACACTCACCCAAGACAAAAGTCTGACATATTAGCATTTTACACCCAGGAAGGTATGGTTTCCAAACACAGCTACTGTCTCAACATAATTCTGTTATTCAAGGCTATCCATTTAACACATACTGAAAGCCTCCGATTGCTGGGCTCGATGCTGGGATTATGGCACTGAACAAGATAAACAGAGTCCGTACTCAGAGGGTGCACAATCTAGAGTGGGAGTCAGACACTAAGCAAATACAATTACCCCATCTATTACGTGCTTATGTTTAGGACCAAGCGTTGCAAGGATAAATACAAGATGGTAACCGAGCACATACTGAGCTCGAACAAGCATGTGCTATGGTGAAATTTTGAAGGGTGGCCTAATAATTTTCTTCCTCTTTTTGGGCTCTTTCTACTTCGGAAGGAGGAATTTCCAAAGCTATCGAATGCTTCCATATAAGTAAGAGAGAAAATAGAAGGCACCGACAATGCAGGTATAAAACGCACATATACCTGGAGGTACAGATGCATGGCCGTGTGTGTACACACACACACACACCCACCCACCCACCCAGTAGAGGAAGACCCATGAAACATGTCCTGGGGGGAAGAGAGGAAGAAAAAAAAATGAAATCCAAACAGTCTTTTTCACCCCGAAAACATATAATTTTGTGTAAATTTTTACTTTAAACATCTCTCTTTTCCTGAGCTGTGATATGGGCCCTGTCAAAGCCAGGGCCAATTACTGCCATTAGGTTCCCATCATGTCACTGCTTCTCCCCCCGACAGGAAGGCCCTTGCCTCACAGGCCTATAATCTGTACTCACTTTCGCTCCATCACTTTCAGAAGGAACAAAATTGTTTTGTGTGTTTTTTTAAAAGGGCCTTTATTTGGCCCCTGTCAACTCTGAAAAGAAAAGAGAGAAAGAGAGAGGGGGAGAGAGAAAAGAGGAGAAAGAGAGACTGTTTAAGTGTTTAACTGTGAGACTGCCAACAGGAAGCATGACAAGAGGCAGCCCAGCTCTTCCCAAGGTCCGGGTTCGTGGACCCCTGGGGTACCAGACCCTGGGCTTTGCCACTTGTCTCCCCTTTATGGAGAAGTTCTTTCTGTTCCTGGAGAGCCCTTCACACAGATTCTGATCTCACAGCGTTGGAGGACTATCTGAAGACATCAAAGAATAGCCTGGCTGTGAATCACCAAACCAACTACTAAGAATATCACAGGCCAGAAAGTGGGGTGACCTTTTTGAATTCCAAACTCCCTAAGGCACGGGCTGTGGGAGATTCAGAGAAGACCATCGGGAATACTGAAGATGCTGTTAGCAGAAGGCACAATGAAAGCTGGTCCATTAGGATAGTGCCTGCTAAGAAGGTGGGTTGGCTTGGTGCCTCCCTTAGCTCAGCCAGGACGTCCCCAACTCTGCAGTCTTCTTCTCCCCAAGTAAACTGACTACTCACTCCCCAGGCTGCTGAGCTCACTGCCTGGACACTCTCCCTTGGTTTCCTCCCACTGATGGAGGCTGAGGCCCCTTGCCACCTGAGACAGCACTCTTCCTGCACTGGAGTTATACCTTTCTGCAATCTGCAGACAGTTATCACACCCTCAGCTTGGCCAGGCAGGCCCAGCATGCCTCTCCACTCCCGCCGCCTCAGTCGTCACTTAGCCAAGCTAAACAGATTTAGCTCCTTTAATCTTTCCTCATTAGCTGGCAATCTGGAAAGGAAACAAATGCTCACCCCATACAGGTTCAAGCTGTTGCTTTAACCTTGTAAAAGTGTGCAGGGCGCTGTGGAGTCAGTTAGGATCATTACCATGAGAGGCCACTCCCCCTCAGCTAGCCCCCTTAGGGGCCTTCCCCACTCTTTTTGAAACCACTCCAGGGTGTCACTTCCATTCTAGGCTCAAGAGCTCCACACCCAAATCTCATGCACACAGCCCCCAAAGCAAGGCAGCTTCCAGAGCCTTCCTATGGCTCTCTTGGAAGAGCTGGGGGAGCTTTCCCCCAAACACATTCATTTCTTCCAACCCGCCCCCACCATACACACATAATCAGGTGTTCACATCGCTGACTTCTTCAGGTTCCTGTCTTATTCCTCAGCCACACCTACCTATCAGCTTCTTCAGTCACAAGCAGTTTTCCCCCAGTCCAAAATGAGACCTTGTTCAATAGGCTCAGCTCCTCTGTTCTTTGGGAGGGTATCCCTCACCCTGAGTGGATTCCCCGCCATTGATTTTTCCTTTCTGTGCAGTTTTCATTTACATACCTACACCACCAGCGAAAACCTGAACCTGTTTAACAACAGCCACTTGTGGCACACCCATTACAACACATCTGTTTTTCTGTTTCCAATTTGATCGCTTAGTGCTATTCTGTTTGGTGTGGTTTGGCCCTTAGGCACTCGCGCGCGCATGCACACACACACAGCGCGCTCAATTCTATTTTCCTCCCGAAGATGACAGATTTTTTTCCCATCTTTTCACTGTATCTAGCTCCAGACTGACTGGATGAACATTTTTAGGACTCTTGTGCCATTTTTTAGAAGACAGGAGGCACATCGTTTCACTTCCCCAGGCTCCTGATTGCCCCTTTCACTTTCTATGATTTTCCAGACATAATTATAAGTGGTTCAATCAGCTCCCTGCTTAGCATGTTCCCAGAACACTAGCCTTAATACCTTGTGATGGATGTCATCCTGGCTTGCTGATTTGTGAAACCTTTACATTTTCTGAGTATTCTCCTACCTGCTTTCTATCAGTAACGATTTTTGCACAGTCTGCATTTACTTCCTAATTATCCAAATTCCTTTTTGTCATTTTTCTTCTTAAAGACGGATCTAAAAAATGAGCTGAGTATCTCTGCCCCGTAGGAGGTAAGATGAATCTCCCACTTCTCCTCATTTATTAGCAGGCTATATATAGGCTCACTGGTGTTCCCCCACCTTTCCCTTCACCTCACCCTCAATATATTGCTAAACATGTTTATTCCCATTAACCCTTCACTAGTTCAAGTTTCTCTCCACTTCCTCTGGTTCATCTTCTTGCCCACAGGCCCCAGCATCTTTCCTCTGCTGCTTCCTGAAGATGATCCTTTTATTTTGCAGAAAACTAGGGTGAGCTCACCCAAAGCTATGCTAGCAGGCAAAGCCCTTTCTTTTCTCTTACTCCTTATCAGAACTGGCTGCGGTTCTTAGCATTCTCCTAGCCATCTCCTCCTCAAGTTCCAAAAATGGGCTGCTATCTCTGAAATACAGGGGAAGAAGTGCAGTTGGCGGCCTGTTTTCCTTGCCTCACCTAAAAGACCTCAACCTCCGTTCTCTCTCAACCCCTGCCCTGAGAGTGTTCTCTGAACCACTCAGGCCTACTGGCTTCCATTATGGGGATCTAAAAACTTTTTTAGGTCTCAAAGCAAGAGTCAGTCCTTACCTTTACCTCTGGGAAAACTTGGTTTTCATTTTTCCCATTTTCTCTCTGAGTTGCAGTCTTTCCCCCTTCTCCTTTCATTCACTCATTCATTCATTTAATCGGTGTTAAGTCCTTGAGTGCCTACCCCAAGGACTGGGAATAGAATAGTGAACAAATGTCAGGATACCAGAGTTTAAGGTCTACTGGAGGAGGGACATTAAATACTCTCCAACTCAATGTATAACTACAAAGCACAATATGTTCTTTCAAGAAAGTACAACAGGGTGCTATGAGAAAGCATGACTGAGAACAAAATTTACATTGGGAGGATGAGAACGGCTTCTTTGAGCAGCCAAATTCAACGATACAGGAAAGATGGGTGAGAGGTGGGTGAAGTACCCACTAAGATGCCAAAGAGGAAAGCTTGCACATTTGATGAACCAAAGGAAAAGCAGTTTGACAGAACATAGGCAAGGGAGGGGAGAGTGCCCCGAGCTGACTCTGGAGAGTAGTGTCTTTAACTGAGCAGTAAATACAAGACCAAGAATAGGCTTGGGAGGGAAGATCATGCTCCACTGTGCTGTAGAACAACTGAGGGAAAACCCATTTTCATGTCTGCTTTCCAGTATCATCCTTCCCTGTTGCTTTGATATACACCAGGATTGGTGAAAAGTCAAATGAAACCATTGGATGTATTCCCTCTACTGCCTTTGCTACCTCGAGTGGTCCTCCTGATTTTCTCACCTATAACGGGGACTCTGTACTTAGCTAGAGGAAAATGCAAAAGACACAATTTCATTACACAGTTCTACTTCGTTGTGAAGGCAAGGTTGGAGGGGTTAGAGTTTTGAGACCTTGGGTAGGAATGGGCAATGTGAAAGAGGCCCCTACATGATGCTGATGGGCCATACAAGGGGTGCCCATTTTTCAAAATTAACCTCCTATGAGTCTCATTTTTCTCTTCATAAAAGGGAGATTAATCCTACCCGTGTAGCCTCACAGATTAAGAGAAGACTCACACGAATCCTTTGAAAACTAGAGTGTTCTTCAGGTATTAACAGTGATTACGGTGAGAGAAGTCTTCACCACTGGGGACCCAGGAAGAGGTGAAGGCCCTGTAGTTGTTATGTGGCCTGAAGTGAGGAAGAGACCAGCAAAGACTCAGGAAGATCTGCTCCCAGATCCCAGGGAAGATGGAGAAGGCCACAGGATGCAGCTTTCATGATGTGTGAAGGGTCCAACCTGGACTCTTGGATTCTGATTTCTGGCATGTTATATTCTAGCTGTGTTCTACATTGCCAATGGAACAGGGTCGGGAAGGCCTTGGAGCACATCAAGGTCAAACATGACTGGAGGCAGAATGATTTCACCTATAATTTAACTTTGACAAAGTTATGTAATTTTTACTAATATCTCGCTTGTGGAGAAAGTCAGTCTTTCACAAGTGTTGTTCTGTGTTCTGGGGCACCCATCCTAAGAGATGAGACTGCATAGCAAGACCTCTTGAGGAAAAGAAGGGAAGATGTGTAGAGAAACAGGGAAAGCCCTTAAGGAATAATTAGGGGGTAAAAAGGGTTCTTACTGCTCAGCACCGAGTCTTCATTCCACCTGCTGACCCCATGCAGCTAGCTCCATCTCTCCTGGGGGTGCGCACTCTGGGGATGCGTGCATAAACCCAATTTACACAGGTGGGACCTGCATCAAGGACACCAAGAAATATTCACCAGAGGAGAGGGTCCCCTGCCTGGCCTGAGGAAACAATCCCACCCTCCCCACCCCCAGCCAGCCCAGCCTCAGGAAGAAAGGTCACTCCCTCCGCCTTGTCTCCACAGCAGCTTTTCAAAGGTTAAATTCAACCAGCCTGCTCCACCCGCCCCCCCACGCCCACCCCCAAACAAGAGAGAAAAAGTTAATTGAAAATGCTGTTTAATTTTTCAGCTCCAGTGGATCCTACCCCAGCACAGATGGCTCCCCCAGGACTGTCTGTCCTGAGCCCATCTCCACCACTCCATCGCCCCCCCACCCCAAGCACTGGGGCAGAGGCACAGCCAGCAGTGGCTCAAAGAGAGAAAAAAGAAGGGGGAGGGTATGTGGGGGGGCCACCTCCACACAAAAGAGCATTCTGAGCCCTTGGTTCCCTGGCCCAGAGAACAATGCTCCCGACTTGATCCTTTCATAAAGAGAGTTTCTGGTGTCAGGAGACAGCCGCCCAGCGCCCAAGCCGCCCACACCGGCCACTTCACTGCCCACCACCAACTGCTGTGCTGGCTGGGCTTCATTCCGCACCCCCTCTGCGTCCAGCTGGAAATGAGTGCGGTACCAACCCCCACCCCACTCTGAGCCTGCCCGCTACTTGTTGCCCCTTAAAGGCTCTGACAGGGCCCCAGAGAGGCCAGCCAGCTGAGATGAAAGGCTAGGACTCTAACTGGATTACCCCAACCAGCCCCAGGACTAAAGAGGCCAAGAAGCCCTAATTAAAGCCATCCCCCTGCCCCCTTCCCCTCCACCCCAATCACCACAGTATTTCTCCTTTCATCCCAGGTTCTCCACTTTGTTCAAATTTCCGCTATTGATGAGTTACTAGACTCTGGAGAGGTGGGGTAAGTGGAGAGAAGTACAAATCCTCTCAGCCTCCTGTAGCTTAAAGCCACTGGCTGCCAAGGTGCTGGGACTCTGTTGTCCCCTCTGTTGTAGCCAAGAGGGAGAAATCCTAGAGGAGGAAGAAAAAGAGTGGGAGGCAAGAGAGCCAAAGAAGGAGAAGGGGTGGGGGCTGGAGAAGAGAGGAGGTCCTCGCTGCTAGCTGAGCGGTGTGCCGCTAGGTCGGAGCACGGCCTGTGGTCGCCCTGATGCCTGTGTAGGTGGAGAAGGGCAACAGCCATTCCTTCTCCAAGGAGAGCTGTTGGGGGCTGGAGGAGCTCTGCCTCTGGGTACCACCCGGACTATCCCCCACTCCCACCTCCTTTTCTCCTTACCCAGAATTAGCCACTTGCCTTTGACTAGAGACCATGAGGGGACATCTCAGTCTCCCTGACAAGCCTCCTACACCGAATTCTGGAGTTCATATTCCCCCACGATCTCCTTCAGATCTCCATAAGCATCCCACAAGGCAGGTATTTTTGCCTTCACTTTACAGATGATACCAAGACAGAACGATTCCAAGGAACTTCCATTTCTACAAGTTTGCTACTGCTTGACAAGTCGATAGAGAAACTAAGACAAGAGCCCAGGCCTGCTGCCTTCAACTTCAGTGTTCTCCCCTCTGCCAAATTCCTTGAACTTCAGCAAGGCCCCAAGTAAGTGGGTGTGTTCTTCCTGGGAGACTCTGGGCTTGCTCTCTGACAGAGGGGCAGAGGTTTCACTTTTCTTGGACCACCCCAACATATGGGGCGGACAGATGAGGTACCTCTGGGAAAACAAAAGCCTGACCCTCAGGGTCCCACAGCACCCTGTCCTCTGCTCCATTCCATGGCCTGTGATGACAGTCTTCCTCTGTAGACCAGGGAAATATGGTAGGACACATGGGAGGCGGTGCCAGCGGACTTCCTGCCTCGGTGTGATGGCACAAAGAGAGGAAGAAGGCCCCAGTGGCCCCTGGAGACCATTTCCCTGCCCCACTACCAGGCAGCTGCTGGCAGGTGCAGTCCTCCGGCACACCCAGACCCCTCCGACATTGCAGTGCCGGCTGGGACTGTCAAGTTGATGAGGTGGGCCCTCAGGAGGACAGATGGGCCCTGTCCTCGATGATGCCAGGAAATGTACAAAATGAAGAGACAACATCTTTGGCCGATATGCCTGGGCATTGCTTGGTACTGGGTCTAAGCAAAGGAAGGCTCCTTGTCTGTTTATTTTCTTTCTTTTGTCTTGTTTGCTGCCCAGAGAAGAGGTAAGGAATAAGGGTGCTCTATTAACCTATTTTTCAAAATAAGGGAGTAAGAAGGGTTATACCTTCCTGAGGTGTCAAGGGTGGGGGAGAGTGATTCTACCAACAGGGTAGGGCGGAGACTGGGCAGGGCATGTGGGGGAGGGGAGCGGAGAGGATTGGAGGGAGGTCAAGGGAGAAACGAAGAAAGAGGAAAAAAGAAAAACCCAGCAGTGCGCCATGTCGCATTGTTCATGCTCAGCCCTTCAATTTGCTCTCTGCATTCTCCTGCCGTGGGGAGAATGTTACGCTGGCTTAAGGGACAAATCAGACACAAAATAAAGACCAACACTCAGCAGTAAAGCAATTATCGCAACATTTTATGCCAGGACTGTTCCTTTTGAAGGCAGCCTGGTGCTACCCGCATGTACCTTAACCCGTTCCTAATAACCATAAAGTTACCATTATTTACGGTACAAGACATTAAATAAATAATGCAAACTCAGGCAGGCGAGCAGTCTGTGCAGTCTGGGCAAGAAGGCTCCCCTGCTGTGGGCCAGCCGCAGGGGTTAACACTGGACGCAAGGCATCCTCACAGCAACCTTTCCAGGCTTTACTTTGCCCTCTCCCCTGGGGAGCCCATGCAAAGCCAAGAGGGTGCAGAGCCCAGCTGGCCAGGAGAAGGGAAGGGCACAAATTAGGTGAGACCTGACCCTGAGCCTAACCAAGCCGGATCCAGCCAGAACTGACACAGCCCATGAACTTGGCCAGAGACCTGTTTCCTTGGTGTTGCCTGGGAGGAGCCAGGACCCAGGGTAGTAATTCTCGGGAGACGGTATGGTAAAGTGCACTCTGAAATCAGTTAGATCTGGGTTCAAATCCTGCTGTTACTTAAAAGCTATGTGACTTCACACACACAACTGACAAACTCCCCAAACTCCAGTGTCCTTATTGATAAAACCGGGTAAATAACACACAGTAATGTAAAGTTGAGAGCACAAGGCTCAGCACCTAATATTTACTAAATGTGGATTTTTCTTTCCCTCTGAAAGGAATTCTTAGCCTCACTTTCATCGACCAAAAATAGTCCTTTGATTACAGCAGTCTGAAATGGTCCTGAGGACACCAAAAGTTTCTAGCTCCAGGTGAGAGGGAAAAATGGGAGCAGGCGGAGAGGCTAGAGAGACAAGTTTTAGGAAAGGATAGATGCCGATTTCCAAAGACAGAAATGGCCGCGTGGTTTTGGCAAAGGGACTTTCCTAAAAAGAAACTCTCAATTATGCCAAGAAAGATACTAATTCCAAGGAGGCACAGGTGCTGGGCTCTCCGGAGGCATCAGATACTATCAAATATGGAAGAGGCGATTTTGCTCTCTCCCTCTTTCCCCTTCCCAATTCTAACAAACCCTTCATAATCCATGCCCATCCAGAACCCCCAGAGAATCAAACCGTACTATGTGTTATTATCATAAGCTGGATCATCACTTTGTATTTCCACCAGCTGGTCCTTCTGCCAGGCCCTATTCTCTGAGCACAGGAGGTCAGAGCGGATCAGAAGGGTCTGGGGCCCAGGTAACCAGCATAATGTGGTCCTGAAAGCTTCTGTGTGTCATACCCATACCCTTAGACAGGGGAGCCCAAGAACTAACAGGTGCTGGGCTGGACCGTCCATTTGCTTGGCTTCTGCTCCAAGCAAGTCATTTCTGAGGAGCATCAGGATTATCTCCCCAAAAGCAGCAATGTGGTCAGCATGCCTAGAACTTCAGGGAGCATCAGAATCAGCTGGAGAGCTTGTTAAAGCACAAATTGCTGGACCCATGCCCAGGGTTTCTGGTTTCGCTGGTCTGGGGTGAGGCCTGAGGATTTGCATTTCTAAGTTCCCAGGTGCTGTTGACACTATGGGTCCAGAGGCCAGGCTTTGAGAACACTGACCTAGAAATCTTCCGCTGGTGAACTTCCCCAGAGTCCTGTCTTCACCTCAGATTTGGCCCTGAAAGATGAACTGAAAGACCTCCTACTGGAGGTGGGGGTTAAGGGTGTGTGTGTGGGGGTCTGGGATTATTTTTGGCTGCAAACCAGATGGAGAACAAAATAAAAAAAATAGTTTGTGTGGCACTGGGTGAAGGGGAGCACAATTACAGACGTCTTCTAGCACACTCATTTGCTTGTGCACAGAAGTGGACGCACTCCTCTTTGCCCCTTAGTCTGGATTTGGAGTCCAAGCCTCTCTTTCCTTGCTGGGGTAAGTTTTCACCTCAGCAATGCTTTTCCAGATACACCAAAATTAAAGACAAAAATGGGGATGTAATCTCAAAAAATAATTCACACATTTTCCCACAGTATTCTCTTGTCAAATGAAGTTCGGTGTGATTTATGTTACAGTGTATTGTGGAGCATGGTGATATTATTATCTCATTGGATTATAATTATTTGTGCACTGTTTAGTTTTCTATTCCAGACTGTGAGCTTTCTGACATGACAGCAGGGACCGTTCTTCTTCCCTGTGCGTCTCTGAGGGCCGGGCACAATGTGTAACACCCTTGTTATGCCTAGCAAGTATTTGGTACATGAATATCGCTCGGTGAGGACAGGGCCTGACCTGTATGCCGATGTCTATTAAGTGTAAAATAAGAACAACCCATTTCACAGTTCTCTTTTGCTCTCCTTCGGGACTTTTCCCTTTCAAACATTTCCGGGCTGGAGGTTAGGGATTAGTCTGGAGGGACCCTGGGCAGGCCTGTATCCCATGGTGCTGAGAACACATACCACGTGGGGAACTCTCCCACACGGAGAACTGACCACCCCAGATTTCTCCACAAGGACTCCCAGAACACCAGATCGTGCTTCAGCCTAAGCCTTAAAAAGTGTGAACAGGGTGTGTGTGTGTGTGTGTGTGTGTGTGTGTGTGACAAATTCAGGGGAGAGAAAGACCAGAGGATCTTGAATATCTGTGATGGCAGTGGGAGTGAGTTGGGGCGTGCTGGGTCCCCACTCCTTGACCTGGAACTGCAGACATTAGCCAGTTCTGTGGCTCTAGCTTCCTTGTCCTTTCTCTTTTACTCCCTGTTCCAAAGACTACAATAATAGCTCCACATGTTTTACATTTTATTTTTGGAGGAATTAGGGTGCAGGGGAAGGTCAAGAGCAGGGAAATCAGCTGATTCCTGACCTCCAGGCAGTCCTCAGCTACCCTTGCCGTGCCTCCCTGCCAAAGCTAAGCCTGTACTTGTCACAAAATCAGTCCTGGCAAATCTGACACTGCAATGATTGGAGGTGGGGGCGGGGGCGGGGGGAGGCAGGGAGAGAGAGTACTTCATTCTTTACTGGCTTAAAAAGTCAAAGGCTCTTTAAGGCTGGCGGAAAGAAGCAAGATGTCACCCTCTGGTGCCTGTAGCATTTCCCTTTCCCAACCAGGTTCTTCTGCTCATTCCCAATAATTTTGATGCTTCTGTGACAGGCACACCTCGTTCTGGTTCCAGTGAGGGGAGACAGGACTCCGCTCCTTTTCTGCTCCCCCACCCCAGCCTTTTGCCAACCTGGGTGTCCCAGAGCTGACTGGCCTGCAAACAGGACTGTATCTTCAGGATCCGCCCCCTCCCCCTTAACTTTAGCATTAACCTTTCTCTCTCTTTCAACAAAAGCCAAACTCTTTCAAAGCCAACTTGATTGAAATTCAAAAACTTTCCAGGGCCTCTGCACCACTCTCTACTCCTCCCCATATTGACAG
>VMDR010006562.1:0-44861 GCA_007922815.1 Macrotus californicus | reverse complement strand
GTTAGGGAAGTTTTCAGCTATTACTCCTTCAAACAGTTTTCAATCCCTTGTTCTCGCTCTCTTCGCCTTCTGATACCCCTGTAACATGTAAGCTGATGTTGTACCAGAAATCCCTTAGACTGTCCTCATTTTTTCAAATTATTTTTCCTTATTTGTCCTCTGCTTAGGTGTTTCCTGTTATCTTGTCCTCTAAACTGCTGATTTGATCCTCTGCTTCATCTAACCCAGTATTGATTCTTTCTAGTGTATTCTTCACTTCATATATTGTGTTCTTTATTTCTGACTGGTTCTTTTTTATGGCTTCTATGTCTTTTTTCATGCTTACCATTTCTTTGTTTAAATTCTAAGATCATCCATTCTTCCCCTAAGGTCCTTCAGCATCCTCATAACCGTTGTTTTGAACTCTGCATCTGGTGTCTGCATTGCTTCCATTTCATTTAACTCTTTTTCTGGGGATTTCTTTTGTTTTTTTTTTTCATTTGGGACATGTTCCTCTGTCTATTTTTTTGTGTTTGTCTCTGCATTAGGTGGAACTGCTCTGACTCCTAAACTTGTTATTGTGTTTTTACATTGTAGGTGGCTTGTGGGGCTCAGTGACACAGTCTTTCAGATCACCTGAGCTGAGAGCTTCAGGAATGTCTTTTGTGTGGGTTATGTCACCCCCGCCACCCCTGCTGTAGTTGAGTCTTGAATGCTGTTGGCTCATGCATGGGAAGGGTCACCCCTCAGGCGGGTTGAAATTAAGGATAGACCTTGATCACAGTGTATGAGCCACAATGCAGGGGTTGCCCTCATGGTGTTGTCTCCAGCAAGGTCTTCCTTTGGACACACCACTTATGTGGTCAGTTGGGTCACCACTGGTTGTGTTGGTTCTGGGTCCACTCTGGTAGGGTTTTGGTGCAGGTCAATATCACACACTGCCTGTACCCAGCCTTGGGCTACATGTCTGGAGCTACCATGTAATTTCCTGTTTGTAGCTGCTTCTACATGGCCTGGGTATGTATGGGAGGGCCCAAGCTATGTACAAGGGTCAGCTTCCCCTGCTCTGAGCAGGGGGAAGATTAGTAAAAGGTCCAAGGTACACTGATGTCTGCCTCTTCCTGTTGGCCACTCTGCTAACCCCTGAGGTTTCCTGGTCTTCTTTGAGAGCCTTCTAGATAGAAAAACTGTAGACTTGGCCCAGGCTAGCTACAACCTACGGACCTTTCCACAAGGCATGAGCTTGATATGGTAGGACAACCAGGTTGGGAGGATGGGCTAGTGAATCTCCTCCTTGAGGGCAGCAGGGTCAGGCACTCAATGGAAGTAAAGTGGTCTCCAGAACCATACCACTCAGTCTCTACCCAAGTGTCCAACCCTAGCTGTCCTAGAAGGAGCACACTGCAGGTTCAGTTTGGGTACAACCAGCCAGCCTCTCTGTAGGAGCAAGCTCAGCAGGGAGGGGCCTGTGGGCATCAGAGGGTCAGATCAAATGAGCCTCCCATTGGGGGAATGGTGGGGGCTGAGGTCCCAGAGGAGATAAGAGTGGTCCTCCCCTCCACTGGAGCAACACAACTCAGGGCCCATCTAAGTCTCGTTCTGAAGGCCCCATCGCTGCACAGCACTCTGATCTCCCTGTGGGATTGAGCTCAGCAGGGCAGGGCCATTAGTGGTTGAAGGACAGGTCAAATGGGCGAATGGCATGGGCTGAGCTCGCAGAGAGGGTAAGAATAGCCCCACACAGCCTAGCACATAGGTCTGAATCCTGGATTAGAGCCTCCAGAGGAGAATTACTCCCAAGGTCCCGGCTCTGCTCAGGACTCCAGTCCCCCTGTGGGCCTGAGTTCAGCAAGGCAGGGCCACCAGGAGTCGAATGTCAGGTCAAGTGAATCAACAGGTGGGGCGGGGAGCTTTGGCTGTGTGTGCAAGGTGGGGAAGAATGGCGCCTGTTCAAAGCCACACCGCTCAGTCACTGTCAAGAGCTTCTCCAGATAAAGATATCTGTTGGGTGCAGTCAGCAGACCTTTCCACAGAACTCAAGCACAGCAGAGTGGTGTCACCAGTAGTTGGAGGACCGGGCAGTGCGCTGCCCAGGCTGATGCTGTGACAACAGGAGTGCTCCACCCTGGCGAGGTATACCTGGGTCTCTAGCAGACTCCTTTCTCTCCCAGGCAGACTGAACCTCCACTGATTTTCACTGCCACATGCTGTGTGGGCTCCTCTTCCTGGCTGCAGTGCTCTGGGTTAAGGGTCCTGGCATGGGGTTGAAACCCAGTCTCCTCAGGAGGGACTTTTGCAGCGAAGATATCCCTCCAAATTCTCAGCTACCACACTGGGTGTGGGTGCAGGGACCAGCCTCTTTTCGTCTCTGCCCTTCTTACTAGTTTCTAGATGGCTTCTTGGGTGAACCCGGGGTTACAGTACTTGTGTCCACCGGGTCTTCACTTGGTTGCGTGGTTGACTGCTCCATAATTTAGCTGTGCATTTGGGTTCGCAGTAGGGGAGGTGAGTGTAGCTTCTACCTACTCTGCTGCCGTCTGCGACTATGCACTTCATGCTTTTAACATCAACTTTACTTCAGAAAATGTTTAATTGTTGAAATAGCAACTGAAGTTTTGAAAACTGAGGTTGAGTTTTTAAATAATAATAAAGTAAAAAATCATCATGATGCGCCTTCACAGGGTTGAGGATAAAATGAGTATATGTGTATAAGAATTGAAAGAAAATTCCAAAGCTGGTGGGTGTCATGCCTGTTTTGTTTTGTTTTGTTTTGTTTTAGATAAAAGAAATGAATAATGTCATCCTGCTGTCCCTGAAGAAATTGATTGATAGCAGAAGAATGTTCCCAGCATTTTTTGAAAGGTCTCTCAGCCTTGATGGGCCAGTGCCTGTTTAGTCTTTCTAGTTCAATGCTCAGAAAGGTACAACTCTCCTGAAGGACTTGATACATATTTATTATACCACGGATGAATTCAAGTTACAGTTTCATTCTGAAGAAGAAAGTTCCTGGGCTTCTGATGCAGAGCAGTGTTCTGAACAAAATTTGGTGGCCCTTCCAACTTTGTCTCTGAAATAATGTAAACTTTCACTACCAGCTCAAGTGAGGAACTAACTGCCAGGAGGTGGAGAGCTGGTGACAGGAACTATCAAGTGTAGCAGCTCCTTCTTGGGAAACGGGAAAGGCAACTAGGCGACTAGTACCATATCCTAAAAACTGCGTTTTTTCAGGCGCAGGTCTGCCCTCTAGTGGCTGAAGGTGCTAGTTATTCTTTGAAAACTTGTTCTTAGCACATCTGTTTTCCTCACACAGGTGTGAAAACTTTGAGTTCCAAATAACTAAATAAATAATCAGAAAGACAGAGAAATGAGAACCAGTTTGGATGGCATGGGTTGTTGAGATGGCAAGAGATTGAGCTTCCACTTCTTTGAATATTTCACCTCTGTTTTCCTAGAAATTGAAGGAAAATATACAAAGCAAAGAATGCATTCAAATTAAAGGACTGACTCTCATTCTGTGATTTTTGTTCTGCCTAATTTTGGAGGCTTTATGAAATGATGATGACAATAAACGGAAATTTTCTTTTAAGTCTTGTGTCATCTCCCCAATGTTTTGGACTTTTTTATTTACTTGTTTCATCTCTACTTCTAAGAACCAGCGTTCTAACCCACCATGACAGACTTTCCAATTCATAATCACTGAATTATTTCCAGCTGGAATGGACGTCCAAGGTCATCACATCCTGGGCAAATAAGGTATGCTCTTCTCCATCACAGTTACGGACATGAGACCTAGGCAAGATAAGTGATTTGCCTGATGCAGGGTCCTTTTTACCACACCAAGGTCATGAGATTTCTTTTCAGACATATGCAGTCTGACCCTGGCCGGGTGGCTCAGTTGGCTGGAGCATTGTCCCATGCACTAAAAGGCGGAGGGTTCAACTTCCTGTCAGGACACATACCGAGGCTGTGGGTTTGGTCCCTGGTCCAAGTGTGTATGGGAGGCAACCAATCGATGTTTCTATCTGTCTCTCTCTCTCTCTCTCTCTCTCTTTCTCTCTCTCTCTCATCAATGAACATATCCTTGGGTGAGGATTTTTTTTAAAAAAAGAAACATATACAGTCTTCTATAGAAAAACTGCTAGGTTTTCATAACATGAAGGCGTTGGACTAGGGCCTGGGACGGCAGGGATCCAGCAGGCCTTGGGAACCTCTAGGCGGTGTCAGGCTGCACTAGGGGAAGCCTGGAAAGTTAACTCCCTTAGTGGCTTTCCCTCTGGCTGACAGAATACTGAGACTGGGGGACGGGGCAAGAATTACTGTGTGGGGGTGGGAAGGGAGGCTTGTGTGTTGCAGAGAGCACGGACGGAAACAAAGCCTATAAAAATGGGGGGAGGGGGAGATGTTCTACACCATGGAGGGAGCAGGAGAGGGGGTCTTCAAACTAGCCGTGGGGTCAAATGCATGTGGCTCCCAACAACCAGTTATCTGCATGCAAGGAAGAACCAATAACTGTATTGCTAACCGCTTTAAAAATCCAAGAGGTGTGTCAAAATGTTCTGTAAATTTAGATTTCCATAAATTCTCTTTTACAGCTCCAGAAAAACTGTTTTCAAAAATAATTTAATGATGTTGGAGAGGACATAAAAAAAAAAAATGGAACCCTCATGCATTGCTGATAGGAATGTAAATGATGCAATCCCTATGGAAATCAATTTAGCAATTCCCCTCAAAATTAAACACAGTGTTGCTATATAATCCAGCAATGACATTCCTAAGTATATACCCAAAAGAATTGAAAAACGATGCTTACAGAGCACTATTCATCATAGCCAAAAGGTAGAAACAACCCAAATGTCCATCAGCTGATAAATGGGTAAACAAATTATGATATGTCCATATAATGGAATATTACTCAGCCACAAAGGGAATGAAGTACTGTTACATGTCACCAAGTGGATGAACCTCAAAAACATTATGCTAAGCCAGACTCCAAAGGTGATGGATTGTATGATTCTACCTATGATAGCCAGAATCAGAAAAATCGTTAGAGACAGAAAGCAGGTCAGTGGTTTTTAGGGGCTAGGGAAGGGGGGCATCTGGTGGTGGGGGGAGGAGACTGCTTCATAAGTAGAAGATTTCCTTTTGCGGTAATGAAAATATTTTAGAACTAGATAGACGTGATGGTTGCCCAACATTGCGAATGCACTCAACGCCATTGAATTGTATACTTTTAAATGGTAACTTTTGTTTTATGTGAATTTTACCTCAATGAAAAGTGAAATAAATTTTTAATGGTTTAAAAGTATACTCAGTGGCTAGTCTCTTTCGTAGTTTCTAGTTAAAGAGATAGTGAAAAGAATATTGCCATCTAAATAATTTTCATGCGTTCCTCTTGAAATAAGATATCAAAATTTTTGTAAAGATTTTATTTATTTAATTTTAGAGAGGAAAAAGAGGGGGAGAGAAGTATCAATGTGTGGTTGTCTCTTGTGCACCCCCTACTGGGGACCAGACCCACAACCCAGGCATGTGCCCTGACTGGGAATTGAACCCGCAACCCTTTGGTTCACAGGCCAGCACTCAGTCCACTGAGCCACACCAGCCAGGGCAAGATATCCAATTTTAAAGGGTTCTCTTTTTCAATTGGTTGCATTTAAATCATTACCAGCCTTTAATAATTTTAGATTTTCCCTGCAATTCATTTTTATGACCTATAATTGTCATTGTGCAAATAATTAGGATAAATGTGGATGAAAGGATTTCTTGATTCCATGTGCCGCGGGTGAATTGCTGTGGGTGATAAAATTGACCTATTCCACCACAGTACAGAGAAAGAAGTTAGAACTGTGTTTGTAAAAAACATTCAGGTCTCTGGAAATGGGTGTGCCATTGTACTCCTTATTTCACTGATTCTAAGAGGCACACTTTTCTTATTTTAATGTTGCTGCAATTGATAGCCTGTAATAGCCCCTGAGGCCAGGTGGCTGCACAATGCAGCTGCCATTACCTGTGCTTGGATCTCACAAAGTGCTCCTTGAGTGTCGGAGACCAGGGGAAACTCCAGAGGCAACAGTGGGGCACTCTTCTGAGGACATCCCTGGCCAAAAAACACGGACATTAATAACTCAGTGTCAAAAATGGCTCCAAAGACTTGGATTCTGAATGTGAAAAATTCTTAGGGATGCTTAACAAATTTATTTCAATTCTATTTTCCTTTTCATGCTGTACAAAGATTATATAGAACATTTCCTTTTAAATAAGTTACTCAATGTTCTTCAATGGGTGTAAAATAAAAATTCAAGTAATAAGAAAACATTCTGTCCTGGTTTGGTGGCATTTTTGTTTCTGTCTCCATGGACATGAAATAATAATGTCGTATATTCAATGTCTTAGATTTCATCAAATTTGGTGATTATTTTCTATAAAAATATTAAATATTTGCATTATTTTAGAAAATTATCCATAGTTCCAAATATTAACACTAGTACTACAACTTCTCATTTAAAAGTAAGCATATTTTAATTCAGTAAAATTGACTTCCTCCAATAAATGTTTACTGGTAATCTGCAAAAATAACTATGTTAGGTACAGTGTGGAATATCAAAATAAATAAGAGAGCCCTTGTCCTGAAGAATTTACAGTCTAGTGGATAAGTGATTATTTCCACTCTGGTGTGTTTCATTCATTTGTCCCTTCAAAAATTATCTGCCAAGAAATCTCTCTGTGCCAGGTCCTGCTGCAGTGGCTGGGAATACAACCGTGTACAACCGTCAGCAAAACAAAATTCTCTACCCTCACAGAACTTACATTCTACAAGGAAGACATTCAAGAAAAAGGACAGACAAGTAAAGGTATATCGTGTTAGATAATACAAGGGTAAAGCAAAGACTGGAAGAGGACTGTGAAATGCTGGGTGGAGGCTGAAATTTTAGGTCAGTGTCTAAAAAGCCCTCACTAAAAACAGCCCGAGGGAAGTAAGGAGCTAAAGAGGAGCAGATCTGGCATCCACATAAAAATGAGGAGAGCTTCCAGGCAGAGGGCACAGCCAAGGCTGGGGGGCAGAGGGGCCAGATGTAGGTCAGAGTGAAGACTTTTGCTTTGCTTCTGAGTGAGGTGAGATGTTTGAGCAGAAAAGTGAAGGCTAGGAGTTTCATTCTTAATGGGGACATGTATGCTTTGTTGAGAGGAGACTGGAGGAGTGAGAGAAGAGCAGGGAAACCAGTTGGACGGGGAGGAAGGGGAGGGTGTCTGGGATCAGAATAGAATGAGTGAGGATGGTGAGAAGCAGTGGGATTCTGAATATCCTCTGAAGGTGGCCCTCGAAGGATGTGTTGTGGCATACTCGTTAAAGACGGGAGTCACAGAGGGTGCCACTGTCTTTGGTCTGAGCAAACAGAATGAAACTCTCAAAACAGGATGAGGAAGGATCTAGGAGCTCAGGTCCAGAACTCAATTCGGGATGTGTTAGGTTTGCGCTCTGAGGGTTAAGTCCAGGAGGTCTGGAATCGGCCCGAACTCGTAGTGAAGTGAGAAATGTATCTGCACAGAACTGGCTCCTGCTGAAGACTTGGCCCGTGTTGATTGCTTGATGGCCCTGGGTCCATGGAGTTCCTGGGAAGTTTGTTCCAGCCTGTCAGCACGGCTCGCTGACACTGGTGGAGTTGATGGTGTGCATCTAGTCTCGTGAGGCCCTCCGAAGGCTGCCATTGGGCCCGGTTACAGAGCAGCAATGTGCCGACATGTGCGGCCTATGGAATATAAGAAACCACAACTGAGACTCCGTTTTTCGCTTCCTGGTGGTGAGGTGTTTCCAGCACACATCAGAGGTTCCTGATCCAAAAGAGAGAGTATATTCAGCTCTTACAAAGGGAGCTTGCCCCTGGCCTCTCTTGCCCTGCAACAGCCTTTGGCTAGAGCCATGCCCCTACTTTAACAGTGTTGCTATACTGTAGCAGCATTTTCCTGCAGAAATTGTACATTTGCCACCACTGCCATGTTAGATCCTATGAGTTTTCTTTAGTAATTGAACTCTGCTTTTCTGACAGCATTAATGCAGATTCCCATTAGACATTATTTAGGCTGATACAAAGGTGGATTTGAAAGCTCCTCCATCAAAGGCGGAGTGTATTTCTTCACTTCAAGGAATTGGCCTTATGACTGTCTTTGCCAGTGGGATGTGGCAATAGTGTTCCAGTTCTGGACCTGGGTCTGAAGAGGGCTCCTTCCCCGTCCCTTCTCTCTCTTGCGTGCGAACATGCTAGGGCTAGCCTGCTGGAGGGGGAGGCATGGGAAGCAGAGTGGAGTCAGCTCAGTTACTCCAACTGACATCCCAGACATGGGAGATGGCCCGGCCAAGGTCAGCACAGTCCTGTAGCCAACCCACAGCCAAAAACAGATGAACGAGAGCCTCACAAAGCCCAGTTCAAACCAGCAGAACCACCCAACTGACCTACAGATTGGGAACAAATGTCATAGCTTATTATCTCTACTGAGGCTTTGTGGGATGTCACGCAGCATTATTGTGACCATTGGTGACTGATATGGATATCCAAGTATAAACGTCAAGTCGGCAGTTGGATATACAGATCTAAAATTCAGGCAGCAAGTCCAAGCTGGAGGAGGTTTTGCGAGCCATCACCATTGTAGTGGACATGGTCAGGTGCTCCACCAGATTCCCTCGAGTCCCTTCTTATCTTTTTTGAGAGCCTCACTCACCACTTTGATGTGCTTTGGCTTTCAACATTCTGCGCTGAAGTCATTTCTTCAAAGAATGGCCCTGGGGCCACTGGAAATACTTCACCCCACAGAGAGCTGGAAATGTCGGACAACCCTTGAGCAATGACTGACACGGGGCAGGACTGGGGAGGGGATGGAGGAGAGTGTTTGAAAGCCCAGTTCCCTTGTCTCAAG
Source organism: Macrotus californicus (assembly GCA_007922815.1). NCBI lineage: Eukaryota > Metazoa > Chordata > Mammalia > Chiroptera > Phyllostomidae > Macrotus > Macrotus californicus. The sequence continues at coordinate 35,972 of VMDR010006562.1, read as the reverse complement.
AAAACTCGGAGGTGTAACTGAAGCTGCAGAGTTTCCTTACACCCAGGATCAGGTTAAAACTACCCTCCACTAGACTACCTGAGATTGTACCTGTACCTGGCTTCCTCTATTTATTTCGCGTCTACCTCTCCCTCACCAGTCTGTCCTGGGAGCACTTCCTTAATCAATAATTGCACACAAATCCTCATCTCTGAGCGTCTGATTTTGGGGCATCCAATCTGAGACACATAAATTGTATTTGAAGCCATGTGTGCAGATGAACTATAAGATATCAAGAGACTGAATATTCATATTTTCTCTCTATATTTAATGTTTAAAGAGATTTTGGTGTTTGTGGGTTTGGGTTTTATTTTTGTTTATTTGATTGTTTTTGGTTTGCTTGTTTGTTTTTAGAAGCAAGGCAATTTATATTCATCTGGAATAGGATTTCCTAACCATCACCCTCTCAATACATAAATATTGGCTTCTGGATACAAGTATAAAAATTAATAAAGAATATGAGTGTGTGTGTATCCATGTGTTGGCGTGGAGCGCAGGGCAAGGGTAACGGGGCCCTATGTGTGGTGTTGGCCAGCAGGCAAGATGAGAAGCAGCCTCCATAGGATAGACTGGAAAATATAGTCTGGATTCCGGAATGTTTTGTCCATGATTTAAGGGCAACATGGTCAAACTCCAAATAGGAAAAATAACCATAAGTGCATATCTTTGTTCATTCAAAAATACGTAGTCCAGGTCACTCACTCCATGTCTGGCACTGTGCTGGGCACTGGGGACACAGTGTGAACCAGCAGATATAAGTCTGCCCTCACTGCCCTTGGGGTGGATGGTGAAGGACAGACAGATCTGAAATAATTATGTAAGTAATCATTTAATTACCATTACTGTGTTAGAAGGAAAAAGCAGAAGGCATTATTAAAGTGAGTAACAGGGGGCTAGCCCAGGGAGAAAGGCCTCTCTGAAGAAGGGACACCGAAGCTGAGTCTGAAGGATGATGAGAGAGTCAAACAGACACAGAGGTTGGTGTTGTGGGTTTGGGGACCCAGATGGTGTTTTCTTCAGACTCAGGCCCTGAATGATGTCAAAGCCGGGCTCCAGCCACAAGCACTGTTCCAGCAAGACCAGAGTGTCATATGCTCTCCCAGGCCGTTGTTTCTGAATGTGGACTTTGTCCTTGCCTGAAATTCCCCCACCTTGAGGCCATCGGCTCATCTCTCAAGAGTCAGTTAATGCCTTTTCCTCTTTGAAGCTTTTGCTGATTCCAGGAAATGTCAGACATTCTCTCTGCCGTGTGCCTTGTGCATTCTTGGCGTATCACAGGTACTCGTTAAATATTCATGAGATGTTTAGTGAATAAATATAACAGCACATTATTCAGTAACCTTTTTTTCACATGTTTATCCCATCTCCAGAACCTGAGCTCCCTGGAAACAGAGGCTGTGTCTTGCTCATCCATCTGATGCTTGATTTGTGGCACTTTCAGTGTTTGCTGAATGAATGCATGAAATTAAAGAATTGGGGCTGTGATAAAGGAAACCAAGGAAATGAGGTTTTAATGGAACTCAAGGTCAGATCACAGAAGGCCTTAAACTTCATCTGAAGGAGTTCGCACTTCATTGTATAGGAGGTGGGAGCCGTTAGGAGTGTCTGAGCAAGAGACAGGCCTGTTTAGAGCTGTGTGTTATGAAGGTAACTGTCAGCAGAGGACACAATAGGCAGCAGCTGGGAGAGCCTGAAGGCAAGTAGGCCAGGTAGGAAATTACCTAGATTAGTGGCAGTTTAAAGGGACTGGAAGGAGGAGACCCAAGGAAAGGGGAGAGGGCTGCAATCCCACCGAGAACTGATTTCCTGTAGGAGATTCATGCTGGGGCACTTGCCACCAGAGGCTGCAGTTTGCATAAATTCTCTGTAATGTTTTCTAAGAACTCTCCAGAGGCACACGTTGAGTAATTAAGAAATAGTTACATTCTCCAGAGAATAGCTGAATGCCCTAGCTAATTTCTCCAATTTTGATTTAACTACAGGGTGAGAGAGCTAACGCCAATTTCCTTGTTGGTTAATGCTTGCCAGTCTCAGATTAAACACCCCAGCAACATCAATAGCCTCAGTTACCTCTAGAAGCTTTGCCGTATCAGCTGCTAGTTTCTGGCTTCCCTCTGATAACCAGAGTTAAAATTTCATTTTTATTGCTTCTCCCCCCTCCCCTGTAGCTTTAATTACCGATACAGCAGACAATGTTGTGGCTTTATTTGTTTATTAAAAGTAAATAAAATGTAAAGAAAAGGGAGCTTACAAAACACTTGTAATGTATTACAAAGTTTATACCAGAAGTCAGGAAATAGAAAATTTAAGATTTTCAAGGCACATGAATGTTAATTTATCTACTCTGCATATGTTTTAAAAGATGTTTCATATTTAATCCTGAATCCAAACGAATGGTCTGTAATGTGGGTGGGTTAGTATTAGCATAACTCATGTTTTGATTTTTAATTTCATAAACAATAATCATAATATTTATGAGCGACTATTCTGTGTACTCCTAAACATTTATGAGGGCCCATTGTATGAAAGAGCTGTGTTTTAAATCTTTTTGTATCTGAAACTTTAATCTTAATGAAGCTCCTGCAAGCTGTGTTATTATTCTATTTTGCAGTTGAGAAAACACCTGGAGTGGCTCAGTGACTTGCCTGAGGCCACGTGGTTCTTAGGTGATGACACGGGAATGACAATCTGCTCGGCTCCCAAGCCTCCCACCACACTGCATCTCCCTGAGATTGAACGGCAGGTCGCTCCAACACAGCCACACAACTCAGTGAAAACGTTGAAATTTTTCCCTGAAATAGGCAAGTAGAAAGTTGCTTTCATGCTGCCCTGTGGGCAAAACGGAGAACAAGTCGCAGTAACCTTAACAATCTCAACGAGCAAAAGAAACGAATTGCCAACAGCAAACTGTATAACCACCACAAAGTACATACTTTAAAATCATTTCCTCTTTCCAACATAACTGTTTTCTCAGAAGGTCATGGCGCTGTGTGAAATGTCACCAGGCAATGAGGTCATACAATAGCAGTCTTGCAGGCTTCAGTGGACTGTTTCGTAAGAAATCTCACACTTTGTCACCGTTTCCCACTGTACATGGTGATGCTTTTGCATTGTGTGGGACAATGCTCCAAAGCATTTAAAAGTAATTGATTGCTTATTGATATTCACAACAACCGTACAGAGTGGTTTGGAGCTGAATGTTACCATTTACATTTTCTTTCCTGTGATGACTGATGTCTAGAAAAGTCAAGAAGTCCCAACTGAACCTAACCGGTCTCTGGCTCCAAATCCAGTGTCCTTTTAGGCTTTTGAACATGATCATTTATTAGTAATTCTAAAAAAATAATAAGCACAGATACTTTCCTTAAAACTGTACCCTGATCTTCTGAAGTTATATACTTCCTATCCCGCTATGTGTGCATGGGTGCCTGACACAGGACGTCACCCATTGTGTCATTTGAATCCTCACAGCATCCTTTGCAGTCATTTGTATCACCTCCATTTCACAGGCAAGGGAACAGACTCTCAGAGATACCAAGGAAATTTCCCCAAAACATTCATCTTGCACATTATAGATCCAGGGTTCAAACCGAGGTCAAGTAAAGCCCGTGCATGTCCTACCCTCCTGCACTACTTCTCTTACTTGAAAAAAAAAATCCTGAAAAAATACTGACATCTGTCAGAACATTTTAGAGATAGGCATCAGAAAACACGGATAGTTAAAATTCACAGATAACTGCCAATTCTTATTTTACTGTTTCTGCCAGACCTTTAATTAGAAAATCAGTACCATCACGTAGTCAAATTGGCTAGTTTGAAATCCCCTGCTTCCCCCTGGCCTGCGCTCTGCTGGAGTGAAAACTGCCGAAAGGTGGATGTGACACCAGGCAATGCATTTCTGTGTGATCAGGAGTTGCTTTTATACATGTGCTCCATTTAAAGAGTGACTTCCAGGCACCACTATTTTACATTTTAAGTAGGACATTCATGATATCACTAAAAGCAACACTGTTATTTGTAGATATTTTTTTATCACAGAAATCCAGGATGAATGTGTTGAGTCATCACAGCAGATGCACATCTCTCACTTCTTTCCCCAGAGCACACCCGCATTATGACACAAGCGTGCCAGGAGAATGCTGAATGACTGTGTTTCTGCTGAAAGAGACAGAGATGTGGAGCTGGTCAGGAAAGGTTAGCAAGCAACTTCCAGCATCCAGAAGAGAAAGAATCAGAACGCAATCTCTTTTTCTTGTCAAGGATTTTTATCTGGCTTTATAATAAACAGAAACCTCTTTTACTGTTAAAAGGTATCTCCCAAGACATCCTTAGGATGTTGTCTTCTTTGTAGAGTTTATCAGGTGGGTTGCTCTCAAACTCCATAGGTCATGGTAGAACTGAATGCAATAAAGGACACACAATCAAGTTTTAAGAAATTATATTATCTGACATTCATATGTGCTGGGGGGTTTTTAAACCTGCTTTTAGAAACTGTTGGGAAACTTGGGGTGTGGGATCTTTTAATGTTTTCATTTTTTATTTTTATTTTATTTATATTTTCCATCACCATTTAACACCCCTATACCCTCTTCCACCTCTACCCCCACCCCCACCCCAGGGTGGAGAATCTTAACAAAATGTATTGGAAGTATAGATTGTTTCTGATTCTTAAGCTATTTAACTTACATGTAAAATTCACATAAACCAAATATTCAATGCCACCCTTTTCCCGCTCTCATATCCCAGTCAGGATCACCAGTGACACTGCCCTGATGTGACACACAGTGGGTCCAGGAGCAGAGGAAAGGATGGCATTATGAAGAGAAGTTACAGTGTTGGGGAACTGACTCTAGAATGGTGAGTTGGAAAACCATGGGCTTTGGCGTCAGCGAGGCTGGATTTAAATGTCGGCTTTACTGCTTACTAACATACAGCCTTAAACAAGTTACGCAACCTCTCTGAGCCTCCTTTCTGAACCTATAAAACAAGACAATGATACAGGAGATTATTGGAAGGATGAAATGAGATGACACACGTATAACCCTAAGTGAAGCCACAGCCCGTGTGGCCCATTTCCAGAGGAGTGCCACAGTTAAAGAAACAGCATTTACAGGCTAACTATCGTGGAAAAGCAACTCCAATGTTATGTAAGTTTTTCAGCATTAAAGAGAATCCAGTCATAATCAATTGCAATATTTCCCAGAGCTGCTTGTTTCTTTTACCTAACTGACTTGTACCCCTAGTCTCTGGAGTTCTTTGCTGACCTACAATCAAAGGACATCCTCCACACATCCTCACTTTTTCTGCCACTCCCACCTTACCCTGTCCCCACCACCACCTATCCATTTCATCTCTTTCCCAGTCTTTACTACAAAGATGACTTCACGTTTTTTGGGGGGGAAGTCCTTTCTCTTCAACTTCAGTCTCTTCCATTCTATGTTTGTCTGGTCATTCTGCATAACAAGTAGAGAGAAACCGTTCTTGGAAAGAAAGACCAGTGATTTGTTTTGGAAGGGGGAGGTTGGCAGATAAGGAGGTTTAAACTAAACCGAAAATGGCAGGCTTTGTCCTTGTCAGCATGGGAGAGTAATGTGGTAGACAATCTGCCAACATTCCATGTCGGTAATTTCCACCTGAAAGTATGTGTGAAGAGAATAGCACAGGGTCAGGCACGAAGCTAGTCTCAGTATTTGTTACTCCCTCTTCCATTCAGCATCTCTTCCAGATATGTGTTGTATAACTAACTGTGCCCAAATTAAGTAGCTTCAAAGGATAATGATTATTATCTCTCACGGTTCTGCGGCTGACGGAGCTCACCTGGCCAGTTCTTACTTGGGGTCTCCCATGTGACTGTGGTCAGATGGCACCTGGGCCTGGAGTGGCCTGAAAGCTCAACAAGATAGTCTGGTGACTCACCTGGGATGAGTGGGAGAGCTGGAGACCAGCCAGGTATGTGTCTCTCTCTCTCTCTCTCTCTCCTTCCCTCCCTCCATATTCTCTCTTTATGTGATTGATTTGGGCTTCTCAGAATGACAGTCTCAGGGTGGTCAGACTTTCTACATAGTATCTGGCTTCCTTAGAGTGAGCGTTTCAAGAGACCCAGGTGGAAGCTACAAGGCTCCTTATGAAGTAGCCTGAGAATTTACAAAGGCATCACTTTTGCCAATTAAAAGCAAGTTGTAAGGCCAGCCAGATTCAAGGAAAGTCACATAAGGGCATGAAAACTGGGATGCACAGTTGATTGGTGGTGGGGGGACATCTTCAGAGACCAGCTATCATATAGCCCATGCAACTAACCCAGAAACATTTGCTCCTCATTTTGGAAATTTAGATGTGTTTCGTTATACTTTTTAGTTAATATTTCTGAAGAATAGAGAATTTGGGTCAGATTGTCAGTTTTCTGTGTTAAGCCCACAAAGTTGAGTATGAACACATCTAATTCCTTTCTTGTTGGAGAAGCAGAGGCCCCTAAAATCAGACAGCCGGAAGTCCAACACTTGACTCCACCCTATACTACCTTTTAAAGCTGGAGGTGTTTTTTCATCCCAGCACTTCCAGCCTATGACTGCACCAGGACATTCTGGTCATAGAACATCTTAGGCTCACCCAGGAGTGCCAGGCAGTTGACAGTAGTCTCAAAAAGTACAGGTAACATAATTTGCAATGTGACTATAGGACATAAAATTTAGGTTACTGGCAAGCATGCTTAAGGACAGAAGCTAATGAAACTTGTACGTGTTTGGATTTGTGACATCTCCAAACCATCTTGTCTTTGGCTTCATTGGAAAACAATGCAAAACAGCACCCTACTTGGCCTAAACTTATTCAGTCCATTTTTTAATAGTGTTAGGAATTCAACCACCGGCAAATTCATTTGGATGAACAAGGATAAACAAAGCTTTGCAGTTAAATACAATAAAGTCTGCTAAGTATCAATAATTCTGGGATGTGCAACTGGCGAGAAGTGAGTAGAACGTGGGGAGACTGATTGTTAAGATGGGTCTGAGGAGCTGGAAGACCATCCTCACCCATTCACAGGGAGAAGGCAACCCAGGCTCCACTGAGCTTTAGAAACACCAAAAGGGCCCAAAGCCTTCCTGGGTTTTGGCATGGGGTCGGGGTATTAGTACAATAAGGTTTGGGGTAGGAGTGAGGTACCTCAAAGGAATAAGAAGTATGTAATCCTTTTGATTTTGTCCCCAAGTTTATGGTACGGGCAAGAGAGGGAGTCAAGAGATGTGTCAGTCATGGTTCTTGTGAAGCAGCAGAAACCAACTCTGGGCAACTTAAATGGAAAGAAATTCTTTCGGAAGGGTACGCGGCATAGAAGGATAGGAGAGGGGCAGAGTCCACAACAGACAGGCCTGTGCATACCTAGGAGATCTCAGTAGCAGGAATTACTGAGTGGTCTTGTCTGGACAAGGAAGGATGAACCATCACAACCATTTCGGTCTTTGCATCACTAAGTTCAAGGAGAGAGACAGCAATTAGCCAACTGGGGGTAGTTTGCCCAGCCATTGACCGTCAATCAGTCAATATCACCATGATTCAAATCCCATTCAAATATATCCAATGGGAAAGGGATAATTCTTCCAGATGAGTGCCTTTGCCCACAGAAAGTTCAAGGGTGGTGAACCATCCAAAGTACCATGTATCTATTACAAAAGTCAGTAATAGATGTGTAAGAGTAATAATACCAGTAGTGAAATGAAGGGTCCTGCCTCAGCAGGTCGAATAATCAGGCACGTGGATGGGTAGGGGGCTGCGTTGCTAGATAAACCAGAAGTGACTTGTTTTGCCCCAAAAAGTGAAGAAGCAGTTAAGAAGGAGGGATACTTACCATCTGAGGCAACCCTTGGGAATAATAGCTGTTATCTTATGTCCCATTTGATCCTCCAAATTCCTGCAGCCAGATGATGTACCAAACAGAAACATCCTTTTTCGAAGACCTAAGCAAGTATGGAAAGGAAAGGGCTACTAGTAAATCAAATGTCAGTTTGAGCTAATTAGGTTTGTTTGTTTTCCTGTTAATCCCACTGAGAGATCGGGGGTTGGAGGAAAGAGGTGGAAAAGGAAGATGGTGATTTGGGCACTCTGGTAAAGTCAGGGCTGACCAAGGTGAAGTGCAAGAGCTTAGGGTAAACGAAGGATCAGGTGCTTGGAAAAATGGACATCTGCAGTGGGGGAAGGCAATTAGGGCGGTCATGGACCCTGTAAAGGGGGAGGAGCCCTCCTTTCCTTTCCTCTCCACTGAGAACTTAGTGGTCCCCCAGTCTCAGCTCTAGGACTCAGGCTCCTATTGTCAGTCGGCACATTAGGGGTCAAACCGGCTTCCTTCTGTAGAAAATGTCTTGAAACCAAATCACCACTTACAACCCTGTGGTTGGGGGGAAAAGCATCTTGGGTTTCTAAACACTGACTTACAAACTTTTGGGGCATGGCTTTTACATAGATTGGGCACTGTCTATAACGTATCATTTATACTCTGTGATTTTGTTGGTAGGATTTATTCTGAGCGAGCTGGCCTGGGGCAGTTTCATCATCAAGCAAACACTCATCTCTCACATATGTAATTTGGTTAAAGCCCCAAGGATGCACAGTGGTTTTCATCACGTCTGCCTCGCGTCTTTATTTAGTCTCGCTGATTAACTGGCTCAAATCCTGTGCCTGTGTGGAGTACAGATAAACAAGGGTTTAACAAATTCAAGGGTACCTTACATTCTCCCTAGGGACAATGAGAGACCCAGGAGCTCTCTAAGGTTCCTAGTAACCAGAGGCTAAGCTGGAAAGAGAGGAGTCACATTGCCCAGGTCAGAACACTGTGGGGGGTGAGAGGAGGGCAGGTGGCAGGAGGCTGAGGGGAAACCTGAGGGAACTCTGCAGAGGATTATATGTGTGCCCAGTTAAGTAAGACATCTTTCCCCTTTCCCTTAGCCTGTCCTGCTCCCCGCCTGCGCAGGAGAACCTCAACCCAGAAGAGGAAAGAACAAAAGTGAAAGCACAGACCAGCCCTCTTTGGTCCTCTTCTCCCTGGAAGGCCCAACCAGAATAGCCCAGGCCTGCACCTTTGCAGGGAAGGAGTGAGGGATGGAACTTTAAGCAAGACCGGAGTGTGAGAGTGTGTGTGTGTGTGTGTGTGTGTGTGTGTGTCTGTGTGTTGAAAGTCTCAAGAAAGCCATGCCCATGACCATTTACAATGTAAAAAAATATAAAACTGCATGACTTTTTCAGTTAATTTCTCTTATCCTCTCTATTAAAAAAATAAATAAAAGTTAAGACTATATGGGGTTTTGATCTTAAATCATCAATATGGCTAATCATGAGGTTTTTAAAAAACAGTAAAATCAGATGGTTCTTAAGAATTAAGCCAAATATTACTATGGTTTTGCAGAATGAGAATTTTGAAACACCCAACTATGACCTTAATGTTTTCTGTATTGGCAAACACAGAAGATTTTGAAGATAAAGTCTAAATGAAGAGCTCTTTTTCAGCTGGCATCCATGCACCCAATGGGTAGCGGCAATGTCCTCACCTGTGGACTGGGAGACTTAATCTCTACATGTAATTCTAGCTCTGAACTCCAAAAAACTTAATGCCGCGAAAAAGCATGAGATTTTCAAAATTCCAGTCTCCAGGCTGAGAGAGCAAATGCACCACAGGCTTATCATCTTGTATCACTGCGACTTAGAGCATGAGAAAACAGCACAGGTGGTGTGCTGTGTAAAGACTCAATGACTGCTGACAGTGGAGTGCTCTAGAGTCACTTACGTGTCACATGAACACATGAGCCAAAGTCACACCCAAGAACTGCACTGAGCATACAGACCATCTGGAAAGAAATAACTTAATTATACTGCTGGGCAAATAAAAGACATAGAAGTAAAATATCAATAGGTAGCAATAAGCTAAGTAATCCAGAACCTCTTGGCCCATTAAGTCTAAATTTTAACACTTTTTAATTGCAGGAAGTTCTATTGCCACCTGCTTCTTGCTCAGTTTCTCTAAACAATGTGTGTGTGTGTGTGTGTGTGTGTGTGTGTGTGTGTGTGTGGTGTAAGAATGCTGGAGGGTTCAGTTTTGTGACAAATGAACAAAAGACTTTGACATGCTCTTTTAGTGGCTGGCACCAGATGACTTTCCCTGTGGGTCCCTCTAGTCTGACGTCTTCCTGTCACCTGTCCTCAGTGAGGTCACTTTAGCCTATTTGATATGTTTTGTAGTATTGGATGACTTCAGAAGGGAAATGGTTAGGGTTTCTGTGTCTACCATTTTAAGAGGCTCCTTGGCCTTTATGCAAATTTTCCCACCTCTTCGCCACAACCTTTAAGACCCGCCTATCACAATGTTGTATTATACTCTTCTCTGGAGCAATAGGCGTCCATTGCACTTATCTGCACAGGTCTAAGAGACCACACAGATGATTCTTCGCCGAAGGCCTGCACCGAAATGACTTGTTAGCCCTACCTTTTGGACCTTGCTATATGCTCCTCCTAGTAAGATGGATACAGACCCGAGAGAAATGTGACCAACTCCTTCCAAAAATCCTTCCTCAGAGACTGTGAACTGGATAAAAGTGAGATGGTGCTTTGGGACCCTGTCTTGAGGCTGAGCACTTCAGGATGTTTACTGATACAGACGAACATTGGCAGGCTCTGTGACATCCTACTCAGAACCCGATGCTATATAGGTGACTCACAATGCTGGTTGTCCTTCTACAGTCACATGGGCAGTGCCTTCATCTTCTGAGTTTGAAGAACAGAGGCTAGAAATGATCTGGGGGCTAGCCATGAACCGTCTGTGACCTAAGAAGGAAGCAGGGCATTTCTGTTTTTGCTACAAGGTAGACAGATTCCTCCCCAGCCTGGGTCTACCTCTTCTCCTTCTTCATCCCCAGAGTCAGGGTTCAGTACCTGCCCACCCAGGTCTCTGATTCACATTCACACTGGAAAGCTCCTTGTTCCCATTAAGGGGAGTCTCCTTCCCACCCTGAGTCCCTGGAAGGGACTCTCCCGCTCCCTTGACTCCAGGCAGAGTACAAGAGTGCTTGGCATGGGCGTGTTCCTCTCTCCTTCTCTGCTCCCAACTCTGGTGTCCTTCCTTTCTTCTCCATTCTCTCCCCCAGTGTCTTGCTGAGGGTAACCAGCCCAGCAGCTAGACTGGCTCAGCTCCCTTCCAGGGGAGCTTTAGCTTCCACATAACCAGGCGCCATTTGCCAGCAGCTGGCTCTGGGAGGATGAGTCAAATGCCCCACCTCATCAACCAATCACATGTACCTTCCAGGAGTTTATGCTGAAAAGCCTGAATTTAAATTTCCCAGGTAAGCTCCAACCATGAGCTCCCTTTTGGGACTCTTTCTTCCAAAGCAAAGTCAAGGTTAGTCGCCCTTCATCTGGGCTATCATGGCCACATTTGAAACACTAATTGCCTCACCTCTAGATTAGATGCTCTTCGAGAGTTGGTAGATGCCTTATTTTTTCATCTGTATAATGGGGAAAATAATACGTGTAGACTCCTTAGAATCCTGTCTGGTACAAGTGAGCTCAGTAAACAATAACCACCATCATCATGATAATAATAGCTTAAGATAATGCTAATACAATTACTACGTCCCTGCCACCAACCCTAAGTAGGGCTCAAAAATTGGTTGTTGAGTAGATGATGTCACAGAAAACCCCGAGGGCACAAGGTTTGCTGGACTGGGGGATGCGTTTTAGGGAACAATGGGAAACCAGCAGATGGAGTGTGCTCCTGGACCCCTCCTCCCAGTCCCCATTTCACTCTGTGTGACGGCACAGTGCTTCCTCATCACTGCAGCCTCCAGGAGGGCGAGAGTGGGGTTCCTGTTTTGTGACATTTCCACTATTTAAAAAAGTTGAGTTTTCAAGAAAAGTCCTTCACTGACTGGCTCATTCTCTCTCAGTGCTGAGTTCCCTCACCAGGTACCACCAGGTAATGAGTGGTAGCTAAGGAAGATTGCATAGGCACAGTAATTAGACTCACAGTAATTAGGAACAGAGCTCTGATAACAGAAGAACAGACAATTCAATATTTGCCAAACTTCTCATTAGCATATACATGGTTTATTAAGACAATTAATACATCTGTTTACTTCCATTTTGGGTATAAACAGAAAATATACTAGTTAAAGAAGGACCTAGCACTTTTATACATAAAACTATACCCCCTGCCCCTTGTTGAAATTCTCAGCACATCATAAAAGCAACATTTAAAAACTTACCATTTACTGTATATAAACCTCTGTCTTGAAGAGATAAGCAACAACATTACCAGATACACACTGGATACATTGTCTCGAATTTAGTTATTGTAGGTTTATTTTCCCCTTGCATAGCTCTAAGAAACAGTACCTCATAATCCAGTTTTGGGAGGGAAAAAACTGCCAAATGCAGTTCTCACTCATGTTTTGTATTGGTTGACCCTGCAACCTAGGCACGAAAGATTGGGCTAGGGACTGGTACTCGGCCTACAGGCAGACACGTGTAGCATGAGGTGGTCTGGTACCAGAGCTTTGCTATCTGAAGCATCCTCTGTTCAAAGAAGGCTGGCCTAAGCATTTAGAGCCTTCTTCTGGTCACCCAGGGAAGGGCACAGTTGGTAGCAATGGTGGAAACCAAGAGACTTAGAAAGAGAAGGTGTTAAGCTGAAGCCATGTTGTCACAGGGTAGAGCAGAAATTGGAGTAAAAAGTTAAAGCGGAGGAAGTCAGAGACAGAGATAAACGGCACTGGAAAGTCACCAGGAGAAGGAACAAGGGACTTTTTTTTTCTTAAATGACAGCTACTAGAGCTTATTAGGCCCATGCACAACATGTTACAAAGGAAGCGATGAAAAGAAAGGCAGGAACAAACTGTAGTCCAGAATCCTGAAATCAGAGCGGGTTTGCTGGATTCTGAGTTGCTATTCTAGCAAGGGCTTCTGCTGCCTTTCCCTGCAGGCTGCTCAGTTGTTCACAGCACGGATTGTACACTAGAGTCACCCAGGAAGCCCGCCAAACAGCTCAGATGAGGAGGGGTGGTCTCAGGCCAGTTAAATCAGAGTCTCCAGAGGTTGGGCCCAGGCTTTGGCGTTTTTTAAGTTGCTCCTCAAGTGGTTCCAAATTGCAGCCAAGGCTGAGAACCATCGACTTAACTTTACTTAAAGGATTGTTTCCCGTTTCCTACTAGACACTCTCAGTATCAATTTCCACTGACATGGGCAATTCCTGTGGACAGAGAGGACCTTTCAGGGCCCTGGGACCTAATAGATACAGGGTCCGGCAGAAGTAACGCCTACGTTAGTGTGGTTGGTAGGGTAACAGTATGGGTGTAAGAATTTATAGTTTTAATTTGAACATTTCACCTAAAATGTCATATGGTGTGCTTGAGTTTGATATTGATATTTTACAGAATTACATGCTTATGATTTTGTAATAAAAGAGTTTGTAATAAAAAAGAGGCATTATTTGTGCCAGACCCTGTATTTACCATTCTCCTCAAATCTTTTCAATTGTTAGAACTTTCTTCCTGCCTATATTAAGAAGACAGCTACCTACAGGTGATAATTCTCCCTCCTCTCTCTCACTTTTTCTCTCTCTCTGTCTCTCTCCCTTGCTACTAATTTTTATTAGAAAGTTTCAGTTTGTTGTTAAGCTCTCCTACTTGAGATTTCTATAGTGGTTCAGAAGATATAATTTGTAAGATATACTTTCTCTAGGAGAACCATTTATTTGTAAGAGTTACAGAATGTGGTCTCCTTTACTCATGTAGGGTCTCTCTACTTTGATGAATGGAGTCACTTGTTTGTTTATGAATATTTCATAGATCATATAGATCTAAACATAGATTAGCAAAAAAGAGGTTCCCCTTTCTAACACACTGAATACACCTTCTTTTTTTTTTCTTTTTTCCAATTCTGAGCTCAGATCAAGTGTAGAAACCTTCATAATTATATAGATCAGTAGTAAAATCTTTCCATCATTGCTCAGAACTGATCAGCCTTTCATACACACCCCACACCTCCCCACACCAAATCTCATTCAGCAAGTCCTCAGTCATCCACTGTCACCTTAACACACACACACACACACACACACACACACACACACACACAGAGTTTTAAACTACTTTGTACTTTTGCTTCTCAGAACTATAGAGATCATGCATCAGGGAGACCGGAGGGTCTTCTGATGCTCAGATTTGGCTATTTTCATCTGATCCACTTTACTAAGAGCAGATCTCAGAAAATCTTTTCTTCATCTGAGCAAAAAGATGAGGTGAGGTGCCTGATTATATCTTATCGTGCAGGCACCGCTTGTTTGTCTGCACTTCTCTTTATTGCGCTTCACGGGTGCTGTGTCTTTTACAAACTGAAGGCAAGACCCTCCACCGGCAAAAAGATTAATACTGGCTTTAAAACAGAGACAGACTCATAGATAGAGAGCAGGCTGACAGCTATGGAGGGGGGAGGATAAAGCAAAAAGGAAAAAGGTCTCATGGACATGGACAACAGTGTGGTGACTGCGGGCGAGGTGGGGGAAGGAGGGTATAAGGTGGATAAATGGTAATGGAAAAAATACAATAAAAATCTTTCTTTAAAAAAATACTTGCTTTATTGTGATACTTGTTTCACTACTGTGGTCTGGAACCAAACACGCAATATCCCCAAGGTATGCCTACAGTGTAATAAATTCTCGAAACACAAATAGGTGCAGCTGAGCTGCCTCTTACTATTGTTTCAGTTTGGTTCGTGTTGAAATACTCTTTCTCAACTTTACTGTCCTGAGTGTCACTCCAGACACTGCTTGCCTTCTTGGTTTATTAGCTCCTGTCTTCAGACGTTGATGTCCTTCCACACCCTCCCCCCCCTCTTCTATGTTCTTATTCAACTGGGCCCTGATCTTTGCTCCTGCGTGTCAGAATTCCCCTTCTCACTTTTCTGGTTCCTGTTTCTGTTTTCCTTTTCAGAATGCCATGCTGATGTCTCCTTTCCAGCTTTACATAGCTTACCTTATTCTTAGAGCTATTCATTTATAGCTTTTAAATGATTTCTTCTGGCAATTTTTAAACTCCTAAGTTAAAGATAACAAAAATATTTGCATCTTGGCTTTTAAAACTTATATAAATAAGTAATATGCTGAAGATACCTTTGCAAACCTAAGTTAGATTCCTATAACTCAAAGGTTAATAGTGCCTTTCCAATTATTGTAAAAAACCAATAAAATAGTGTGAAACCCTCTGGGTTCTATAGCTTCTTTTTCCATAGGATCTTTCTCTTGGGTTCAATTCCACTAAATTCTCATTTATCACATTGTCTACTGTAAGAACTATTGTGATAAGGAAACCCTTTCTCTCAGCGAGTGTCCTAGAGCAGTGCTTCTCACACGTCATATGAATATGAATCTCTTGAGGATGTTGAAAAATTCAGATTTTGATTCTACAGGTCTGGGTGGAGCCCAAGATTCTGAATTTGCAATAAGCTCTCAGGTGCTGCTGATACTGTTGGTCCAGGGAAGCACATAGGGGGCTTCTTGGCAGTTGTGGTATTTTCACCAAATGTTTTATCAAGAAAGCTTTCTCTGTGCTTGCTAATATGTTTTCAAATCAACTCTCAACCAATTGCTGAATTAAGATTAGGCCAACAGCCTCCATTACTGATGTTGGTTCTCTAGCTGTACTTAAAAATTTTGTTGTTTCATTTTGTCAATCAGTCTTTCTAGTTTCTGGCTGATAACTGGTACTTAAATCAGCACAATGTATCACATGCTTCAACTCTTGGTCCTTAATCATTCCTACAGAACAATTCATGCACAACAGGGGCCGTGTTCTATTTCATTTTTAAAAAATTTTCTTTTCTTTATAACACATTGTCTTCTTTTAGTTCTTTTAAACTTTCACTGTTTTTGGATTTATCAGACGTGATGGAATTATGAATGTTTAGGAAACACCTCAAAACAAAGCTCTATGCCAAAGACTAAAAAAATAAGTGGCCAAGACAAAAATGCACACAAGTGAGACTATTTTTTAGTGATAGGCAGAGTCCTTTTGCTCTGATTTGATGATTTGTTGGAATCTATAAAATTTAGTAAATTGAGAGCTTATCAGTGGAGGAGTTTATTTAATTGAATAAAATAAAGATTTCTTATTTCCCAGGGCCAGACACATCTGTCTCTATCGATTTGGTCATTTCATCACTCAGCAGGTTGTTTCTGGGAGGTAGAGGCAGACTCAGTAAACAGTACCCCTGTCTTTCACTTGTCTGAGTCAGCTGAGCAATTAAGGCAATAGCATCACCGTAAAATGGCTGAAATGTAACGTTCACTTCTGGTAAGGGCGATGACACGCATAGCTTATATTCATGGGTGAGCAGAACCCCTGTTACTGAAACTTAGTTTAAAACTTGCCCACCTACACACAGAAAGGACTGGCGGCCTCCTCCCCCGGCAGCCTAACTTTAGAGTGAGCGCTCTTTGTTGGAAGTTTGCACCCCAGGAAAAGAAGAGAGTGTGGGCCCTTATTCCGTAGCTCGCTAATCAGCTGTCACCTGTCCTCCATCAGGAAAAGCCCACAGTATTAGACTAGTGGATGGGCCTCGTCCCCATGGAGGAAACATCAAGGGTGGAGAAGAGGTGTTCTCCTTAACCATAAACTGGATACTCTATCTTACTTAATTCCAGACAAACTAGTCAACAGTGGCACCTCAGTTTCTCCTATGCACCATTCACTGTTTTAGGTGCTGGGGACACAGAGTTCAATAAAACAGTTAAATCCTGACAGACAGGGCCATTTACCCTGGCGTCTGTACTTGTGCAGCCTACCTCCCTCACCTCATCTAATTCTAGTCCTGTCAAATCCCATCTTTGCTTAAAATTTGGATATTTTATTCTGCACAGATGTTTTTCGACTAACTTCAAACATTTTAAATATTGCATTAAAATGTTATTCATCTTGATTACTGAGCTTTCTGGCTCCCCCGTAAATTTTGCAACTGAGATGAATGCCTTAACTGGCCTCACCCTACTCCCAACCCTGGTTTTAAAATAAGTGTGTAAGTAAATACATAACTTTAAAAATTAAACAACTATTAAATAAATGATCAGATAGTGATGTATACCAAGTTGAGAAACAGGGATTTTGATAGGAGGTGATTGGGAGGGTAACTTGAATGGTCAGGGAAGACTATCTAGGGAGGTGGTATTTAAACTCTGCCCTGAATGCTGTAAACAAACCAGCCATGGGACAGTTTGGAGAAAAGCTTGTGAAAATGCCTCAAAATAAAAATGAACCTGGAATTTGCAAGGAACACACACACACACACAAGGTTAGTGTGGCTTAAACTTCAAGGCCCAATAGGTGAGTAGTACTTGCTTTGGATAGAGTATCAGGAAGGGTTCGAATTTTAGGACTTTGTATGCCAAATTAGGAGTTTGAATTTTATGCTAAGTACACAGAAAGCAGCTGAAGGATTTTAAGCAGGAGAGCAACATGATCTGATTACTCTTTTAAATAATTTTATTTCGCTGCCGTATCAAAGGTGGATTACCGGGCTGTGGGTGGCAAAAGAGTAGAATCAGGAGAGCTGTCAGTGTTCCGGTGAAAGATGGTGGTGCCTTGGACTACGTGGTGATAGTGAAGATGGAGAAAGGGAAGCAGGTTCCAGCATTACTGCAGAAATAAAGTTGATTAGACTTGATGGATTAATACAGAGGATGAGGAAAGGAGAGGAAGTAGGGGTGATTTCAGGTGGCTAAACTTGAACATAGTGGTGCTATTTACCAAAATGGAAAAGACTGGGGGATGCATAATTTAGGAGGTGAATATGCAATCAAATGTTCAATTTTGGGTATGTTGGTTTTGAGATGCCTATTGGATACATGAGTAAACAACTGGTATGAATTGAAGGAGGGGAGGGAGGGCAGGGATGAAGATAGAGATTTGAGCATCATCCGTGCATTGATATAAATTACAGAATAATTCAGGCAGAGAGCATAGGTGGAGATGAGCAGGAGGCTGGAAATGGAGCCTTCCGAGCAGCTGCTGAAACAGCAGTAGAGATGAAGGAAGAGTGGAAGTATGGTGTTCTTGAAGTGAAGAGAAGATGAGTCTTAAAAATAGGGCAAGGAGCTGCATTGTGAGCCACTGCAATGTCAACAAAAGAAACCAGGACAGATAAGTAGCAAACGGTATGGACACGTGGTGGTCACTAAAGGCGGGGCAAGGCAATCTCCTTGGTGTGAAGTGCACAAAAGCCTGATGGGGTAGGCTGCATAGAGAGTGGAAAGTAAGGATGTCGAAACAGTTGATTCTTACTGCCACTTTATGAAGAAACTGAGGCTCTGATGATGAACTATCTCATCCAAGGTCAAAGAAAGCCTGTGGAGTCAGACCTTTGACCCAGGGCTCATGAAACAATTTCCTACAAAGAGGTGTACGCTTTGCAAGAATTTATGCAGCTCTCCTCGAAACCATAAAAACCAGCGTCGCATTCAAAAGAGCCCTCAATTTACAACAATCTTTCTCGGTACCAGTTCCATTTTAAAATGAAAAACGAGCTGGCCAGATTAGGCAGCACAACTGCATCGAGCCTCTCGCTTTTTCTGCGGGGAGGGAAGAGCCGCCCCTTATCCGCAGTCCCGGCCGGGCACGACCCACTGCGGCTGCGCGGGCCGGGCCGGGGCGGGGCGAGAGCGCGCGAGCGCGGACGAAACGCGGAAGGGGCTGCGGCGCGGGGACGTAGGCCGGGCCGGGGGCGGGGCGGTCTCCGGGAGTGCGGAGCTCGCGGGTGACAGGTGCGCGGATCCGAGGCGGCGGCGGAGGTCTGGGACCTGGCGGGAGCAGACACGGTGGCAGCGATGCTGGAGACCCTGCGTGAGCGACTGCTGAGCGTGCAGCAGGATTTCACCTCCGGGTGGGTAAACGGTGGGGACAGAAAGGGAGCGGGAGGGGAGGGGGGCGGGCGCTTGGGCCGGGCGGAGGAGCTTGGCATCAATCAGCCCGGGACACCGCCTCCTCCCCACTCGCTCTCAGGTCCAGTCCTCTCGTGCACCTCCGTACCCGCCTCGCGGAGGAAAGTAACGAACTTTCCGGCGTTGGCCTGGCGGCACAAAGTAACTTAGGTCCCAACCGGCAGACTCTGACTCGCGCCCCGGGGGCCGGGGTGGTCTGGAGCGGCCCGGCGTGCGCTGGGTGTACGCTGTACCCCCTGCGGCGGCATCCTCGGGCCGGAGCAGGGGCGTAACGTGAGAGGGAGCGTGCCCCCCCCTTACTCCCCGAGACCTTGACCCTGCGCCCTCTTTGCGCTCTCGAACTCCTCCGGGACACCTGCCCTCTGCGGCCCCACCGGGAGTGGGACCGCCGCCGCTTCCCCAGGTCACCGGCAGCACAGCCTTTCCAGTCACGGCCGAGCAGTCTGCGTCCAGTCTCAGCTTGCGCCTAACCCTGGGCAAGGCTTGTTGCCTCTTCCCCTTTTGCTTTCTCTCTCTGCTTTTGCCCCGATTTTAGCGCCTCAGGGAAGAAACTCTCGGGCAAGAGAAACAGCAGAACTACAGCAATACTATTAACGCCTGATGGTTAAGAGCAAAAATCAAGCGCTTCTCAAACTTGGCTTAGAATCACCTGGGCACCTTTAACGATCCTGATGCCTGGGTCGCCCGCAGCTCAAACCAATTAAATTAGACCGGCAATGGAGTTTTAAAGACCACTCCACACCCCACACCCCGCCGGGGATTCCAGTGTGTGGCTAAGTCTGGGAATCACAGGTTCTCATCTACCACTTCAGGAAACGTATTTCTGCAAGTTACTTGAATTGCCTCCGTTTCCACGACCGTACAGTGGGGTTATTGTGGGGATTAATGGATTAACATGTAAAATCTGTGTCGCTATTGTTGTTACTCTGTATCCTTTATAAAAGATTGGTCATCTTTAGCTCGCAAATCCTTTGGAGAATGCTGCGAATATGAGGGCATCTTGAAAATGCTGTTTTAAATTTCTCATGAGAAAGATGTCAGTTAAAATTTTATCTTATTGGACGAAAATGTTTATATTGTTTGCCATTTGTGTGCTGAGTAGTAATAACCTGGCAAAGAGTTGAGCACTTACCTATAAAGCCTCCTTGGTCGTTTTGGTATTCTTAATAACATTAATTATAGATGCTCGAGGAGTCATTTATTGATGGTGTGTTTGTGTGTTTGCATTCCCTGCTCCCCCTTTAAATAGTAACTTCTTTTCATAGTGTAAATTATTACATTGAAAAATTTCCGTGTGATGCTGGAATGGTCTGCCTGTAACATGAGTATGGTCTAGCCCTGTTATCATTACTTCAAGGAATTCCTTGATAGAATAACAGTCCATCTTCTGGTAGTTACTGTAACTCTCCAGGTGGTGTGGTTGGCTGCCTCAGAACCCATGCTTACAGCTGACCTTCGCTTAGGAAAGTTAAACTTACCTACGAATATGGACTCTAGACCAAAACCATCCTGGGAGAGGTGGATAACCTGACTTTAGGGAGAGGGTTGAGAAGATCTGATTAGAACTGTATGGAAAGGGACTTCATGAAAGATGCCATGGAGTGGGGTTAGTTTGGGATTAAGCAACCTGAGAGAGCTTTCGTTCCATTTAGGTCCCTTGTTGGCTTTCTTCTTACACAGGTCCCTCTCAGCTGACAAACCACTGGACTGCCGGTGTGTGCCTGTTACCTGGCAGAGAAATAACTCATTTGCAAGTGATAGCTGGCTTCTGGTTGACAGGAAACTCTAAACGCTGTTCACTTTTGTCAGGTTCTCAAATTCCTGTGCAATTCTTACCGAGAAAAAGCCCACTTAATTTATTTTAGTAAATGCTTACATATATAGCTTGAGATGAACATATTTTACACAATTGAATATTTTGCTTTGCTGAGAAAAGATGAACTTAAACACAGCACATGTGTATATTGTGTGAAGACACTGAGGGATTCAAAGATGAAAGTGACATAGCTCTCACTTCCCCAAATTATCACACTGGACCTGGCCTTCCTTTAGAACACTTGGTGGTGATGCCTGTAGAAGCCAGAGCAGCTCAAATAACTGGAAACTTCAAGTGTTCAGGTTGGTTCAAGGAGTCAGTCTGTTAGGAGTGGAAGGTCTGGTCCTTTTCTGAGCTGTTGCAGTGTGGCCAGCGTTGCTGCACACTCACAGAGAGCAACATCCTCGTCTTGGTGCTCATTTTCTATGTCTGAGGATTTACACAACTGGAGCTTCACTGTAGGGACATTTTCTTTTCTAAGTAAAATAAGATTATTCTTTATTGTGCTCACAGGAGAAAGTCACGTTAGTAATTAAACCTTATTCCATGAATACCATGAATTTCTCCCTTCCATTCAAAGAAAGAATTCATATAAAGATTACCAGTTAAAGGCGGTGTAGTGATTGCTGGTGGCCTGTGGAGGACTGTAGGTTGTCTGTGGGCTTGTGACCTTTTTTGTAACTTTTTATTCATAATAACATATATCAAAATTGAGATAAACCTCAAAGGTATGTCCCTCTCTGACATAAGTGGGTGGCCAGCTGGCCCAAAGGCTGCAGGATTGAAGGGGTTGGTTGTGGGCCTCACTCTTCCCCTCACGTGAGTCCTAATTAGATGTAACTCAGAACTCCTGGACTCTTTTGGAGAGTGCATGTAGAACATCTGCTTGTAAGGGGCTGGCTTAAGCTCTGAGGGAAATTTAGATAGCTACACCGAAGCACACACTTCACATCCACCCTGGGCGTTGATGTTTACCTTTGGAGTAAAGACCAAAGGCCTTAGGATTGAAGTATTCAGGTATGCCAAAGCCATCAGGGAACTGAAAATTAGATTTACTTATGGTTTACAGCTGCCTGGCACTGGCTGGCTTTTCCTGTTTATAATGCTCTGGGTTCTTGTGGCTAGGGATAGAAAATGTATTATTACCAGTTGCAACCAAGACAGCGGGTGTTTGTCCCTCAAAGCCACCTCTCTCGAGACCTCCACCCTGTGTGCTCGTTGTCTCTCCCCCTCCTGTAGCATCAGAACCTGCTGGAAGGAGAGGCTCTATTCATCTAATTTGCAGTGCAGTAAATGGTGAGGTTTTGCCTGAACTGTTGACTCTTCCAGGACTGTTCCCCTGTTTAAAAGCAGAAAGCTATCTCAATATTCAGCTTGATCTAGTAGATAGTTATTGAGCTCCTACTGAGTGCCAAACACCAGACTAGGTACCCAAAGTGTCGTTTCTCATAGATGCTTTTTTCATTAAAAAAAAGATTGAAGAGGTCATATGCTCAGTTTTACACAGCCTTTGCTAAGCAGTGTCTACATATTGAACTACATCCTGGGGCTACAAAATTGACTAAAATGTTTCTGCCCTCTATATGCCCTAGACTTGTGGTGGTAGAAAGCAAAGAAGAGGGAACTGAATGGTAAAGATACAAGTGATGTGTGTGAGCCCCCAGGAAAGAGTCATTAAGTCAGGTGCATTTGCAGAAGGCTTCAAGGAGGAGGTGTCTTCTAAACTGAGCCTTGTTGAATAAAGAGGGATTGTGATACATTTGGTTAAGGGTCTTTCAGAGATGGAAGATACAGCTGGAAAGGAGGTTTAGTGACTGATGATAGAAGATCTTTGATGCTTTGCTAAGTTAATACAGTTAGCAAATACTGATTGACCGCTTTCTCTGTGACAGGCACTATTCTAGGAACTAGGGTTATAGCAGAGAACACACCAGCCAGCAAATAGTGTCCTGCTCTCCTTCTAGTGGCAGGAGACAAGTATCTAGAAGGTCATGTGTACTGTTACTAAAAATAAAGCAGGGGAAGGGAGATTGAGAATGGGGCGATTGCTTTACATAGGATAGTCCTGGCTTATTTTTAGGTTCACTGAATCTTTTGAAGGTTATTGTGAAGGGGAGCAACATGAGCCTGTCTAGACTCTGGAAGGTTAATTTGGGAGGCAGTGTGTCAGAGGGCCAGGTGTGAGGAAGGGAGACCGTTGAGGAGGCTGTCATTGAAGGTCAGGTGACAGGGTAATGCAGGGCTGGTCGGAACATAAAGAAGGAATGGACAGGACAAGCTCCCATCAGATTCGCAAACAGTGAGATGCAGGAAGTGAGAAAGGTGGAGAAAGTGAGGATATTAATTTTGGAGTTTCTTAAATGATGTCATTTACCAGCATGAAAGAATTTAAGAATAGTTTTAAGAGAGAAGGAGCAGTTGACAGTAAATTTGTTGTGAGTTATTTTAACAGCTTGACCTCCAAAAGTTAGGTAGAAATTTAAGAAACTCTCAGCAGAGAGGTCAGAATTCAGATGGTGTATTTGGGATTAATTAGGATGTAGTCTGAATTTCCCTCCCTTTCCTGAATCTGTACAGCATTTCTGTGATACCTCAGGGTTCAGAGATTAGGGGGTCATGTGTACTTTTAAGTGTGATTGATGCTTTTGTGTTTCCTTGACTTGGTTTTAGAAAAGAACAAATTGAACATTAATGGAAAAATACAGTAGATTGGATTTGTATTCGTAAACAGAATTTAAAGTCAGAGTAGTGGAGACATGAACATTAGAGGAATTGAACCTAGATGACAAAGTATGCTAATTACTATATTCTGTGGTGTTTTAAAGCAATCATCCTTATCTTTTATTACAGCAGATGAAGTTAGATGAATAGGAAATTGAGGTGCAAATAAACAGATTGCCATCAGGGTCACCCCATGACATTGAATCAGCAGAGAAAGCACATTTTCTGTTCTTTAGTCATTGTAGTGCTCTCTGTTTCTACTAGTATAATTCTGTTTATCTACTTTTTAAATTGCTTTGTCTAAGCAGTTTTGCTCATCACCTCCATTTCTTAGTAAGGTGCCTCCATGTTAGTATTTTCCACGAAGCTTGAAGAAATTAATGTGCTGGTGTCAAATTAAGGTTAAGGCTTTGGGACAATCTAAAAATAAATTATTGAAGCGCTATGATGACTTTGAGGTTTAGTGCTTTGAACTCGAAAAGGTGCATTAGTTGCTTTTGGTAGAAAGTAATTGACAGGTGGCTCACTTAAGTCTGTATATTAATATACTCACAGCAGCACTCACATCTTCCTGGGGGTGTCCAGTGATAGGCAGATTGGGAATGGCGAAGGAGCCTTGTGTAGGAACTGGTTTGTGGGGAGGGGGCCTCCTCTTGATTTCATGGTGGCCCAGTAATGTTAATAGCTTCTTACCTTTCTTGATGGTGATACTTTTTATTTGAATTAGCTCTGTAGTTTACAGAATGCTACGAAAGTCATACTTGGAGTTTTATTTAATTCTTGTGGCACATCATTATGGTCAGTATAACACTACCATTATGTTTGAGGAAACTGGGGTATTTACACCTAGATGGGTATTTCCTTCTCAGTGTGTCGTAACATTGTGGTAGATTAAATAGACTTTATTGGTGGGTTATTTCCAGCACAGGGTCACGGTAAGAAACTTAAGTAGAGTTATGCCAAAATAAAAATGTCAAGCTATTTTCAGTTGAATTCTTGCTGTAGAATATATTTTAGAATCTTTGTTGGGTTTTTTTTTTGTTACTTGTTAAATATATCTGACCTCGTATATTTTTCAACTTAAAATAAGAATCATTTCAACCTTTTTTTCTCTCCTGAACTTTATTGACTGTTTCTCATTTCCTTCTAGATAACTTTGTTTTCTCTAACAGTATCTATTTTGAATTTTGGCACATTGCCAATTTAAATGAAAAAGATTTGATGAAAAAAATGAATATTTTAAAAGACTGTTTTGGTTAAAAAAAATTTTTTACGAAGTTTCAAACACACACACAAAATAACTCAGTGACCCCCTTATATCCATTGTTTAGATCCAGCAATTGTCACGTTGCCACAGTTGCTTTGTCTCTCCCCTTGTTTGTGAGGTGAATTCTCTCTCACGTATCAGTCCGCATCTCTGAAAAAACACAGATGTGACATAAATGCAACGCCAGCATCAGACCTAATAAAATGAGCACTAGTTCTTTGACACTCAGTTTTCCAGTCCATAACCAGGTTTCCTGGTTCTTAGACAGTCTCTTTACAGTTGATTTGTTCAAGTACAGATCAGATGAATTCTACACATTATATTTGCTTTAAAGACCAGTTTTTAAAGCAGATAGTTGATAAGGAAGCACATGGGGAAGCTCTCATTGATTCCTACAACAATTTTATCTTCAGCTCCGTGCAACATTTCCTCTTTCTCTGCCATCCCCAACTAATTTGTTTTCTTTTTTGGCTGGGGCGGGGGGAGGAGAATCCCAAAGTTGATATATTACAGATGAGAAATTAAAAAGCTTATTTTATTTTTAAAGTGATCTTTATTGAATCCTAACATTACATAGTAATCCAAAGTTCTGCACTTTTACAGATATCTGGAACATTAACATGACTGGGACTAATGGTTAACATTATGCAATAAATTGAATAATGCAATCTAAGCATTTTATAAAAGCAAGTGAAGAAAAGATGTGACGTTCAATGTGAATTACTTTGATTGATAAAATAATACTATGTTCAGTTTATAGGCAATGAATTGAGTTTAATATGACCAAAAGTAAAGAGACAGCAATGGCAGTGATGATGATTTCCCATTTCTTCATGCAGTATTTCAGACTTGTGGTTTGTTCTCTCCTCTCTTTCATTATAGATACAGGTGTAGAGACAGCTAGAGATACTTGATCTTGTGCTGCCAAAGTAGCCAGTCTGCTTCGCTCCCCCCCCCCATTCTCAGTTTTACCTGACAGACTTGCACTACTTTATTATTTTTTCTTCAAGTATACATGTTATACGGTCGTTTTAGTTTTAGGTATACAGCATGGTGATTTGACATTTATGAATCTTATGATGTGCTCACCACATTAAGTTTAGTATTATCTGTCTGGTAATCAACTGTGTAAAGTTATCACACTATGATTAACTATTTCCCTTTTACTTTCTTCACCCATCCCCTCCCCTCTGGCAACCATCAGTTCTGTTTCTCTGTTTCTGTTTCTTTGTTTTTATTTTTCTAATTCCACGTGTGAGTGAAATCATGAGATATTTGTCGTTCTCTGCCTGACTTAGTTCTGAAAGGTTATTTTAGAAATAAGTATTTGAAATGCCGACCTAGATATATGTGAGATCATGTGAGAGTGGTCAAAAGGGGATCTTAGCAGTTCCCTTTCAATATCCGTGTAACAGCTAACCATGCGCAATTTTCCTGAATCACTAAAAATAAATAATTTTGAGTGTAATGCAATGCTGTGTAGACTGTCTAGGTTAATCCTACTTAGGATGTCAAAACTAAGTGCTTTCCTCAAACTTTGGAGTAGAACTGGTAGAACATAGCTATCAAAATAACTTTCTCTAGTTGCTGCCTAATCTACTTTAAACCAGATTTACTTGTTTCTCCAGGACAGGTTAGACTGCTTTAATGCCATTTCCTAGACTCATCTGGAGATAGATACAAATTAGTTTGTATCAAAGCGATTGTCTTAGTCTTTTTAGCATCGTAGAGAAACCAGTCTCATCGATATTTTAATTTTTGAAAAAGTACATAGAGTAAAGTGAAAATCTTTGTATGAAAGTGGCATCCCAATTTGCTGAAGTCATTTGACCAGAAGTTCCCTTCTGGTGTGTAGCCAGGCCTTACTGACAGAAAAGACGGAGTCCTGTGTCAGCACTCGCATGTACAGCTGTGCAGATCACACACTGCGCAACGCAGGGTTGGGACGTGCTATGAGAGACGACTTGGGTATTAGCACAGTTTCTGGCCGATGGCAGTGAGGTGTCCTGAGGAAGAAGCACTCATTTCTGTCCTTACAAAGGCTGTGTAAGGGCCAGCAGTGGTACTGCGGCCCCATGCTTCAGACTTTATTTAGAAATGAACATTTGTTGAAGGAATCACGAAGAGCATGTGTAACAATATCTCATATGAGATTATGTTATAATCTAGTACTTATTTTTAGGCACCCTCAATAATATAGTACAGAGTCCACAGCCAAAAGAAGGTAAGAGTGGGCCAGGGGAGTGAGATAAATTATACAAAGTTTATGAACTTCATATTTTATATATAGAAAGGTATTTCATTATATATACGCACTCTTGGCCCATTTATGTTTTCTAGCATATATTTTCCATTTATATGTTTTCCCTTTCTACTTGCTTTAAAAACCAAATAGAAGGGGAAGAAGCTCTATAGTTAAGTAGCTTGGAGAAGCAGTAAGTGATAACTGATAAACAGATGGCCAGTGGTGGAGATGGAAAATTTAAATTTGAAAAAAATAGATGCAGGATCCCAAACAAACTGAAAGAACTAGTGTAGACTGGTTTCTAGCTGGAAAATGAAGAGGCATCCCTACCTGGGAAACGTGAGGACAGTAGTGTTTCGCCACAAAAGTGCAGTCAGTGGTAGTCACAAATTATGACCTGAGGATTATGAAAATGTTAGATAGACTGTACCACGTCCTCTTTAATGAAAGAGGTTTGTAGTACATTTTAGAAAGTTTTTAATAAGTAGCTCAAATTTCGCCAAATGTTGGTACTTACAGATTTGAGTATCTGGCATAGTATTTACTTAGTAAAATGTGCTGCTTAGTTAGCTTTGTTAAACCTGCTGAGTTCACTATTCTGATCACATTTAGGAATTGTTTCTAAAAACAAGAATTTGGGACAAGAAAAAATATAAAAATCTTTGCTATAAAGTTTCCATTTGTAGTGTTTCACATATAATAAAGAGTAAGACTGCCTGTTTTTACTGTATACTACTTAAAATGTTTGCTACAGATTTTTTATTTGGGATAGCTAACAAATAGTAAACACTATATGTTTTTACAGCTCCTTTTTCTGTAGAAATGCTTAATTCTTGCTAAAAAATTGAGCTCACCTGACCCATACATGAACAGCCATGACATTTACTGTTGAAAAATTTCTCGAGTTCTAAGAATATCTTATGCCTGTCGAATTATAGGTTGAAGACTTTAAGTGATAAGTCAAGAGAAGCTAAAGTAAAAAGCAAACCCAGGTAAGTGTGGGGTAAGATTTAACTTACTGTGACTAAAGTTTCGTCCAGCTTTTGGTTGTGGTCATCATAGTATAATTACTTCGGTGGGTTTTAGGTCTGTTGAGTGCATCTGATTACAAAACAACTTTCTGATTCTTTCTAAATTTTGTAACACTGGAAAATTTTTTGATAAAATTGTAAAATGGTTGAACAAATGATGTAAAAAAAAGTGTAATTGTTTCACTCTGACAGTCAATGGTTGTTGTTCAATCACAGTCATTTTTACTTGTATACTAAAAGCAAATTAAGAATCCTGCATTATTAAGAAGCAAATTAGTAATGGAACATATTTGACAAGCAAACCTCTTTAGCCCTGCTACCTGTTTTATATGAAAACACTGCTGTCATTTTCTTAAGTATATTCTATTGATTATGCTGTTACAGTTTTCCCATTTTTTCTCCCTTTCTCCCCCCCCAACCCTCCAGCATCTCCCCCTCCCCCGCCTTAGTTCATGTCCATGGATTGTACGTATAAGTTCTTTGAGTTCTCTGTTTCCTATACCATTTTTGACCACTCCCCATCTATTTAATGCCTACCAATTATGCTTCTTCTTAATGTTTCCTTGTTTATGCTGTTAACGTTGTCCCAATTTTTTCCCCCTGGCCCCTCCCTTCAGCCCCCCTCCCACTTCTATAGTGCAAACCCAAACTGTTGTCCATTTCCATGGGTCCTTGATACATGTTCTTTGACCAATCCCTTCAACTTCTTTCAAAGAGTCCTCATCTCCCTCCTCACCTGTTACCACTGTCAGTCTGTTCCATGTTCTCTGCCTCTGGCTCTCTTGCTCATTAGTTTATTTTGTTCATTAGATTCTTCTTATAAGTGAGATCATATGATATTTGTCTTTTGCTGACTGGCTTAGTTCACTTCGCAGTGTACTCTCCAGGTCCACCCATACTGGCACGAAAGGTAGGGGCCTTCTATTTTCTGCTCTGTAGAATTCCACTGTGCAAATGTACCACAGGTTTTAATCCACTCATCCACTGATGGGGACTTAGGCTGTTTCCAGCTCTTGACTATTGTAAATAGCACTGCTATGAACATAGAGGTACATAAATTCTTTTGAATTGGTGTTTTGGGATTCTTAGGGTATAGTTCCAGCAGTGGAATCACTGGGTCAAAAGGAAGTTCCGTTTTCAATTTTTTGAGGAAATTCCATACTGTTTTCCACAGTGGCTGCACCAGTCTACATTCCCACCAACAGTGCTCTAGGGTTCCCTTTTCTCCACATTCTCACCAGCACTTGTTGCTTGTTGATTTATTAATTATAGCCATTTTGGCAGGTATGAAATCATATGTCATTGTGGTTTTAATTTGCATCTCTCTAATGGCTAGTGATGTTGAGTATTTTTTCATATGCCTGTGGGCCCTCTGTATGTCCTCCTTAGAGAAGTGTCTGTACAGGTCCTTTGCCCTTTTTTAATTGGATTCTTCATCTTCCTGGTGTTGAGTTATTTGAGATCTTTATATATTTTGGAGATTAAACCTTTGTTCAATGTATCTTTGGCAAATACATTCTCCCATGCAGTTGGTTCCATTTTTATTTTGATGATGGTTTCTTTAGCTGTGCAAAAGCTTTTTAATTTGATGTAGTTCCATTTGTTTATTTTTTCCTTGATTTCCCTTGCTGTATGAGATGTATCAGCAAAAATGTCGCTACATGAGATATCTGAAATTTTACTGCCTATGTTTTCCGCTAGGATTTTTATGGTATCATAACTTATATTTTATAAGTCTTTTATCCATTTTGTATTTATTGTGGTATATGGTGTAAGCCTGTGGTCTAGTTTTATTTTTTTTGCATGTACCAGTCCAGTTCTCCTAACACCATTTAGTGAAGAGTCTATTTTTACACCATTGTATGCTTATGCCCCCTTTGTCAAATATTAATTGACCATAGAGACTTAAGTGTATTTCTGGGCTCTTCATTCTGTTCCATTGATCCTGTTGTGATCTGAGAAGATACAGATATAATTTCAGTTTTCTTGAATTTGCTAAGGTTTGTTTTGTGTCCTCCCATGTGGTTTCTTTTTGAAAATGATCCGGGTGGGTGTGAGAAGTGTTTATTTTCCTTCTTTGGGGTGAAATATTCTGTAAATATCAATTAAGTCCATTTGTTTTAGAGTGTCATTTAATGCCCCAATATCCTTGATTTTTTGTTTGGAAGACCTATCCATTGTTGGCAGTACGATGTTAGAATCCTGTACAATGACTCTGTGTTGCTGTCTATCTCTTCCTTAAAGTCCTCCAAGATATTCTTTGTAATGTCGGTGCTCCTGTATTGGGTGCATATATGTTTACAAAGGTTATATCCTCTTGTTGGACTACTTTCTTAAACATTATGTAGTGACATTCTTTGTCTCTTGTTACGGCTTTTTTTTTTTAAGTCTAATTTTGTCTGATATAAGTATTGCTACCCCAGCTGTTTTTCATGTTCCTTGCATGGGATATTTCTTTCTATCCCTTCACTTTCAGCCTGTGAAAATCTTTTGTTCTGAGATGGGTCTCTTGTGGACAGCATATATGTGGTTGTGTTTTCTTATTCATTCAGCTAGCCTGTCTTTTGTTGGGAGCATTTAATCCATTTACATTTAAGGTTCCTGTTGATAGGTTGCCATTGATTTGTTGCCATTTTATCCCTTTGTACCTGTGTTCCTCTCTCCATTTCTTCTTAAAGCAGTTTCTTTAGCATCTCTTGCAATGCTAGTTTAGTGGAGATGTACTCTTTTAGTCTTTTTCTTTAATCTGGCAAGTGCTTTACTTTGCCTTCCGTTTTAAATGAGATAAATTTTGCTGGATAAAGTAGTCCGGGCTTCAGGTGCTTGCTTTTCATTAGTTGGTATATTTTGTGCTAGTCTCTTCTGGCTATAGTGTTTCTATTGAGAAAATAGCTGATAGCCTTATTGAAGCTTCCTTGTATATTACTACCTATTTTCCCCTTGCTGCCTTTAAAATTCTCTCTTTGGCTTTAAATTTTGCTATTTAAATTGTGATGTGTCCTGGAGTGGGCCTTTTTGAATTCATCTTGCTTGGGACTCTGTGCTTCCTGAACTTTTTCCTTCATCAGTGTTGGAAAGGTTTTTTCATTATATTTTTTCAACAGGTTTTCTATCGCTTGCTCTCTCTTTTTTCCTTCTGGTATCCCCATGGTGTAAATATTGTTACATTTTATGTTGTCTCACCGCTCCCTTAAACTGTCTTAGTTCTTTTTGAGTCTTTTTTTGTTTTGTTGCTCTGACTGGGTGTTTATTTTTCTCTCTTCTGTCCTCTGCTTCTTCTAGCCTGTGTTCCTTCTAGTGTATTCTTCATTTCCGATATTACATTCTTCATTTCCACCTGGTTCTTTTTCTTTTGGTATATTTTATTGGTTATGCTATTGTGATTGTCCCATTTTCTTCTCCACTTCATCCTCCTCCACCTGGTACCCTCACTCCCTCCAGCATTCCTCCCCTCCCAGTTCATGTCCATGGGTCATACATATAAGTTTTTTGGCTTTTCCATTTCCTATACTTTTCTTAACCTCCCCTTATCTGTTTTGTACCTACCAATTATGCTTTTTAGTTCCTGTACCTTCCCCCCCCATCCTCACCGTCTCTGCTGATAACCCTCCATGTGATCTCCATTTCTCCATGTGATTCTGTTCCCGTTCTAGTTCTTTGCTTTGTTTTTGTTGTTTTTTTAGGTTCAGTTTTTGATAGTTATAAGTTTGTTGTCACTTTACTGTTCACAGTTTTGATCTTCTTCTTTTTCTTAGATAAATCCCATTAACATTTTATATAATAATGGCTTGGTGATGATGAACTCCTTTAACTTTACCTTGTCTGGGAAGCACTCTATCTGCCCTTTTGTTTTAATTGATAGCTTTGCTGGAGAGAGTCATCTTGGATGTAGATCCTTGCTTTTCATGTCTTTGAAACTTCTTTCTAGCCCCTTCTTACCTGTAAGGTTTCTTTTGAGAAATCAGCTGATAGTCTTATGGGAACTCCTTTGTAAGTAACTGTCTCCTTTTCTCTTGCTGCTTTTAAGATTCTGTCCTTATCTTTAATCTTGGGTATTGTAATTATGATGTGTCTTGGTGTGTTCCTCCTTGGGTCCAACTTGTTTGGGACTCTCTGAGCTTCCTGGACTTGTGTGTCTATTACCTTCACCAGTTTGGAGAAGTTTTCTTTCAAATAAGTTTTCCATTTCTTACTCTTCCTCTTCTCCTTCTGACACCCTATGATTCAAATGTTGGAGCATTTAAAGTTGTTCTGGAGGTTCCTAAGCCTCTCCTCATTTTTTTGAATTCTTGTTTCCTCATTCTATTCTTGTGGACTGTTTATTTCTTCCTTCTGTTCCATATTGTTGATTTGAGTCTTGGTTTCTTTCCCTTCACTATTGGTTCCCTGTGTATTTTTCTTTATTTCACCTTGCATAGCCTTCACTTCTTCCTCTATTTTGCAACCATACTCAACCATTTCTGTGAGCATCCTGATTTCCAGTGTTTTGAACTCTGCATCTGATAGGTTGGCTATGTCCTCATCACTTAGTTCTTTTTCTGGAGTTTTGATCTATTCTTTCATTTGGGCCATATCTCTTTGACTGGGTGCACTTGTTATGTTGTAAGGGGCAGAGCCTTAGGTAGTTGCCAGGGCAAGGCAACCCACTTCACTGCATTGTTTTGCTATATGTGGGGGAGCTGTCAGAGAGGGAGCAATGCCACTTGCTTAGCACTTGCTCCATTTTCAGTCACTTGCCCACGCTACCCACAAGTGGATTATGCCTTTCTGGTGCTGATTTCTGGGTGAGTGGGTTTGTGTATGTTCTAGGACACCATGGACCCCTCCAATGGGCTCTCCTTTGAGACTGGGTTTCTCCCACCACCACAAGCCCCACAGATTTTCACAGCCAAAAGTTCTGAGGCTTTCTTTTCCCATACTGGAACCCTGTGTTGTGTGGTCTGTCTCGTTCTTCAGTAACAACTGGTTATTATGCAGTTCCTCCTGGTTTTTCCACAGATGAATATGGGATCACCTGGTCCACCAGATGCCACCTTGCCATGGGTCCTCTGTGCCCTGGCTGCCTGTCCATCCCTCCTACCAGTCTGGATGAATGTTTCTTCTTTAACTCCTTGGTTGTTGAACTTCTGTACAGTTCAATTTTCTGGCACTTCCGGTTGTTTTTTGTTTTTAAATTGGTTGTTATCCTTCCTTTGGTTGTATGAGGAGGTGAAGTGTATCTACCCACATCTCCATCTTGGCTGCAAGCTCTCCACCTGGTTCTTAACCGTTTGAGTCCCAGGGGGTATTGTCAGCAGCGCGATTGCGCTGCTTGGGACTCAAACGGTTAATAATAGTTTCTATGTCCTTTTTCACACTGATGTAGTTCTTACTAAAATCCTTGTAGCTCCCATAAAGTTCCTTACAGTTCTCACTAAGTTCCTTTAGCATCCTTATAACTATTTTTTTAAACTCTGTGTCTGTAAATTGCTTGCCTTGATTTCACTTAGCTCCTTTTCTGGGGATACCGCCCTTCCTTTCAGTTGGGGGTTGTTTCTTTGTTTCCTCATTTTAGGTGACTCTTTTCGTTTGTTTCTGTGTATTAGGTTGGTCTGATTTGACTCCCTGACTTCATGAGGTGGCCTTCTGTGGTAGGAGTCCTGTGAAACTCAGTGACTCCGTCTTCTTGATCTCCTGAGCTGGATGCTCTAGGGATGCCCGTTATTTAGTTTATGTGAGCTCTCTTGTCATTTTTGGGTTTTGGTTGTTGTTGGCTCATGTGTTTATGGTCCTTCCCTTTGACTGGCTGATAGAGTCTCCACCCCCTCATGTCTTGTATGCTGTTGTAGAGGTGCGTCAAGGTGGAAAGAGAATAAGAATATTATAAGAAGGAAAAAATGAATGAGATGACTAAAGGAAAGAAAAATGATTTTGAGAGGATAGAGGGAGGAGAAACAATAAGAGTAAAGAATAGAAACAAGGAGAAGAAAGGGAAAACTAATATTTTCAACAAAAATAAGAAAGAGAAGGAAGAAGGCAAAATGGAGTAAGAAAAGGGAAGAGTAAAATAGATTTGTAATAAAAAATAGTGAAAAAATAGGAGAAAATGGAAGAAAAATGTTAAAAAGATATGTGAAAGAAAAAATGCAAATAATGAAAAAGATTGAGGTGGTATTTGACCCAGCAGAGTTCAGTGCTTGTCCGCTGGCTTCTCCTGGATACACCTCTGGTTTTCTGAAGCTGGTGTAAGCCAATGTTGATGTTTTCCCCGTCTAGCTCTGGGCAGCCTGTTCAAAGCTAAAAGCGATTCACATTCTGTGGCTGTCTCCTCCATGCTTGTCTGCATTCAGGGTGGTCCTCACTGCACTGTGTTGCTGGCTGTTTATTTCACCAGGCACAGGGGTGGGCCCACTAACGACAGAAAGCACCACAGGTACCTTCTCCACCGGCCTCTGCCTGCTATCTTACTGTTAGTGTAGCTGCTGCCTTGTCTGTCTCTGAGAGGTCTTGTGGTCGAATTGGGAGAGTAGGTCCCCTGGATCTCCTGTGGAAGGTGCCGTTCAGACTTCAGGGGAGACAATGGATGTGTTTACACATCTGAGTCCCAGATTATTTCCCTTAACTCTGCAGGGTGAAGCCCCTAGTAGGGTAGCAGGTGGGGCCTCTAGAACCCAGAATTTGGGTCTTATGGCATTTCTAGGCTCTTCTGTGAGGGGGATGCACCATCTGGTTCCCTGGAGAGTTTGTGGAATGGCTGTGCCCTAAAGCCAGTCTCTAACACCCCTGATTCCACTTATGTTGCTATCTTCTTGGCAAGGGAAAAGGTGCAGGTTGGGGGAAAGATGCTGGTTAGGGCAAGCAGAATTTCGAAGGGTGTGGCAAGGGGGACTCCAGAGGATGGGGCTAGGAGGCTTTCAGAGGCTGAGGCAAGTGGGTTTCCCACAGAGTGGGCTCATTGTTTTTACCCTGGGAGGGGCTTGCTCTTCTCAAGAAAAATGGCTGCTCTAGTATGGCGTTATATCCCAGCACCAGGAACCAGGCAGCAGCTCCCCTGTGGCTCTCCCTCAAGTCTCCCACTCCTGATTCTCCTTGCCCACCTGCAGACAGTGCTACCTCCCTTTGCTTGAGCCAAAGGTGAGCAGCAGGGAATGCGAGTCCTGTGTGTTAGCTCCTTAGAACAAAAGAAAGGGAAAAAAAGAAAAAAAATGGTGGCTTTCCCTCCAGTGGGATCTATCTTTCTCCATTAGGCAAAAGAAATCCATGGCCTTTTACCACTGGGTGCTGCATGGGTGGGTGACCCCAACACTGGTGCTCGTGCTTGGGAGCCCAGTCTGAAGTCCAGGCCTCACTCCTCTCTGGGGGACGCTCCCTCAGCTGTGTGGCTGCCCCAGCCACCATCCATAAAATTGGTGCCAGCTGCTGCCTATAAAAGCAGTGCCAGCCTCTTTCGAATCTCTGTCCTTTCAACTCTCGTTGCCCTCTTTATTTTTATTTTCAGCTTGGTTCTGGGAGGCAGTGTGAGGTAAACTCTCCTACTCCACCTCCATCTTGCTGCCAGCTGGTGTCATTTTTGAGTAAAGCATCTGACCAAATTTCACTTTGAACCTAGAAATCATGAGCTTTTTTAAAAAAAATTCTTATTTTGCCCTACATTAAGGTGTTTATTATATTATTAGTTCTGAAAATAATCTATAGGACAAAGGGATGATTGATAGAGATATTATGGTATATGAACTTTCAAATAAAGCAATACATTTCTCTAAAAATTTAGGTAAGTTGTCATTTTAAATATTTCACATTATAATTGACAATGTCAAAATCCTTGTATGTAACTTTTTTTCCTAAGTAAAATAAGTGTTTCTTTTGGCAGGACTGTTTCCTATTTGCCAAAATACTCTGCTGGACTAGAATTA
>VMDR010006561.1:0-44858 GCA_007922815.1 Macrotus californicus | reverse complement strand
TCCTGGGGGGCTATCCACTGTGGTCTGGCTTTGAGGGACAGTGGTGGGGTTCAACCAAGAGCGCCCACTCCGAGTCAGACCAACCTGGGTGTGTGTCCTGGCTCTGCCACACACTCTCTTTGTGGCCTTGGACAAGTCCCCTGCCCTGGGTGAAGGATAACAAGGGGCCCACCTCCCAGGGCTGGGGGGGTGGGAGGTTCCATGACATCAGCCAGCTTGCACTCAGCAGAGGTGCCACGTACACAGTACGCGCCGAATAAACCCGAGCCAGTATTGTTTCTCTTTGTGACCCAAGTCAGCATTAATATTCCACACAATTGTTTTTGCAGGATTATTGTAAGCACCAGAGATAATATATTCAAAATGCCTAGACTAGTCCCTGGTACATGTTGGGCACTTAATAAATGTAAGGATTATTTCTCTTGAGGAAAACATATTTATTTATGGGCACAGATACGCTGAAGAATGTCTGGAAGGAAAAAATACCAAAATATCAACAGTGATTTTTTTTTCAGGGTGATGGGATTGCAGGTGATATTTTTCTTCTTTGCGATTTCCTGTGTTTCCTGCATCTTTAGACATGAGGAGGTATCATTTTTGTACCTGGGAGGCAAAGGCTTTTAAAAAGACCAGAAATAATGGAAGCTGCCATAGCCAGGCTGACAGGGCTCCCCCGCCCCCCAGCCCCCACCCCAGCTCTCAGCTCCAAGGGGACCCTCCATTTTGCTGGGGGCTGGGGTTCCAGAGAGCTGGCGCAGCTCTGGCCTCCATGGGCCTCAAGCCCTGGACTCCTCCCTGGCTCTCAGAACTTGGGGTTTGGGAGTTTCATCTCAGCCTTCCTGCCTTGGGGACTCTTGATGGGTGACTAGGGCTGAGCTATGGCCTGGGGGGCCACTCTGGGTGCTTCCTTGACATTGGGGGCACCCCCAGGGCAGCCGCCTCAGTTCCGGTCTCCCCAGTCCTCAGGCACGCCCTGGTTTCTTCCTTCCCTCCGCAGCACTGCCCCACCACTTCTGGCCAATTGGCATACGGAATGTGGAGACAATAGAAGCTGAGTGTAACCACTGTTTACAGAAAAAAATGGTGCAAGATTTATTTATTGGAAGGTGACTGAGGAATATGAATTCTACACTCCATTTAAAATGCTTTTTATTTCTCTCAGCCTTGGGGCTCAGAGTACATCTAATTTTACCCACAGCTATAATTCTCTACCAAACAGTTCCTGCTGCTCCTCTGGGGTCCCCAGGAACCGAGTTAGTTTATGTCTGCCACTGATGAGGCTCAGGCAGGGGCAGTGACGCTACGTGCCAGCGCACACTGCGCCCTCCTGCCCAGCCCCCCCCAGCTCCGATGGCAGGCCTGGGTGCCACACTGGGCCGGGTTGGTGCCTGTGGCACCAGGCCCCGGGCCTCAGGATGGCCTGAACTCTAGCCGGTGAGTGGCCCATATCTCACGCTGGACGTGTTGATTGCTCCAACCTCAGAGCTAACAAACAATTAGTTTGTTAGTATATTTATCCCGTGAACATTGGAGTCTGTGATTAGAAATCCAATAGCGGGATGGTGGCAGCATTTGGAGATAAATCTGTGCTCCAGGCCGGGCTGTGGGGGCTGTGGGGGTGGGGACATGGGTGGGGGGAGGGGAGATGCCTCCGTGGCCTTGCCTGCCTGCCCCTGTGGCCATTGTTCCAGCTGCTCGTCAGCCTGCTGGTCTGCCTGGCTTTCAGGATGCATCTCGGACAACTGGTCTGTCTGTCTGTCTGTCTGTCTGACTTCTTGCTAGACTGCCTGCCCGGCTCTCTGTCCTTCCCTCTACACCAGGCCCTGGGGCTGCAGAAATATATTAGAGGACACCGAGTCACTCATGTTCTACTGGGAGAGACAGGGGCGGCCACCCTAGGTGACCAGCGCTGTGACGGACGGACGGATGGATGGAGAGAGCACCCTGTGGTCTCCAGGTGGAAGGGGCTAACTGCCCAAAGGTCGATGAGGTCTCAGGGGGTGCTGACCAGAATCTTCCCTTTTCCCCCTCCGATGCTTTCTTAGCATCTTTCCTGTGGGCCCCTCCTGTCTTGAAAACAAAGCCCAGCCCCTCCCCGGGCCACCCAACCTGTCTTTCGCCATCACAGTCTCCTTCATGCAGCTCTTGGCTCGCCACCCTCAGCCTCCTCTCTGCCTCCCTGCAGACCCAGTTGCCCCCAGAGACAAGGTCGGCTCTGTCACAGCCATATGCCCTCCCTTCTCGGCTCCCTGGGCACCTCTGGACCCCCTTCTCTTTGTGACTTTTTGTACCTTCCATGATGCCGTGGTCCCCAGACGGGCTCCATTCTCCCTGACTGTGTCTTCCTAGCTCCTTAGGGTCTCTCCTCCTCTTTTGGCTCTTTAACTGTGGCTGTTCCCTGGGGCCAGTTCTCCAGCCCTTCAGCCTGCTCTCTCCTCATGCTTCCTGCAGGAGCTCCTTCCTGTGTCACAGCATCCCTCCATCCACCCCTCCATCCACTTCCTCCCTCCTGCGTCACAGCATCCCTCCATCCATCCTTCCATCCAGTTCCTCCCTCCTGCGTCACAGCATCCCTCCTGCATCAGAGTGATTCCCACATCTCTGCCTACAACCCTGAGCTTTCCTGGCAACACTGCTTTTCCCAGCTCTTCTTTTCCTAGTGTCCCCGAACTCAGGGACCAGCCAGCCTCACCACCCATTTGGTCACTAAGCCAGACCTGGGAGTGGTCAGTCATTCTTAATGAATCCTTCTACTTTACCTCAAGCAGGAAGTCACCCAGGCCTATCATGTTCTCCAAATGCTTCTCACATCTGCTCTCTCCATTCTTCCTGTCACTGCCCTGGCCAGGCCACTGGTGTCTCTCACTGGCTTGTCCACAGCAGCCTCCCCAGTGGCCCCCCAGCCTCAACTACATGCAGAGAAGGAGGAATAGCTATAAATGGCCAAAACCAAGGCATGTACGAAGCAGCGTCCCCAGGAAAGGATCTATGGGGCCTCCTGACACAGACACCCAGGAAACAAGGGTGTGTCTGTTCTAAAACCCTCCCTGGAGGAAGGAGTCGGTCTGACAGAGAGGGGAGGCTTCAGGCATTGTCCCCTCAATAACGACAAGAGTCGGGGTCCAGTGCCAATCTTGAGGGGAATTGGGAGCCATGGTCTAGGATACCCAAGTTGCCCCTTTGTAACTCCCATAAGAGTCAGCAGCATGAGCTGGAAAGTGAGCAAGGCCATGGGGACAGGGGGAGGGAGGACTAGGGAGACAGTGTTCCACTCAGCAGCCTGGTGGGAGATGAGGAAGCTCCACGAGGGGGAGGGGGTGCTGGAAGATTTAACGGGGAAGGGCTGCCTCTCATCCTTTGTGACTAAAGGTGGCATG
This sequence comes from Macrotus californicus, assembly GCA_007922815.1. Taxonomy (NCBI): domain Eukaryota; kingdom Metazoa; phylum Chordata; class Mammalia; order Chiroptera; family Phyllostomidae; genus Macrotus; species Macrotus californicus. The sequence continues at coordinate 41,481 of VMDR010006561.1, read as the reverse complement.
TATAGCGTAATGGTTCAGAGCTCAGGCTCTGGAGTCACCTGCCTGGGTTTAGACCTCTCTGTGCCTTAGTATCCTCTTTTGGAAAATGGCTATCATAATAGAAACTCCCTGAGAAGGGAGTGAGGACTTGGAGTGGCACAATGCATGCCATGTGCTCAGCAAAGTACATGTCCAATTATGGTAGCTAAATGAGCTAATGCACAGGAAGCTGGGGGAAGAGGCCCAAGGGTGCTGCGTGGCCCCTGGAGATGAGGGCGGGGCTCTGATCAGGCTCTGCCTTTGATGCGCTGGGTGAGCCTGGGCGGAGAAGAACTCAAAAGCAGGAGCTGTGTTGGGCTGAGTCCCATGCGCTGGGTCCCCAGTGGGTGCCAGCCTATCACTGGCTTGTGGGCTGGGTGGACAACAACACCCAGTCCGTCTACATCCTTTGCTATGTGGCCAGCCCTGTCCTAAGCTCTTTGTAATCATCCACTCATTTAAACCTTACAACACCCACTGGGGTAGATCAGACTTTGTTACTCCCTTTTTTATAGCTGAGAATATTGAGATCTAGAGAGGTTAATAACTTGCACAAAGACACGCTTGCAGTAAGTGTAAGAACTAGGGTTTGAATAAAAGCAGCCTGCTTTCCGGACCTGCACCTTTAACAACCACTGGAGTTCACTGCCGCTACCTGACTGTGCTGTCTGGGGCGGGGACAGCGGTTGAGTGGGTCCCTGCGGCATCTGCGTGAGCCTTCCCAGGGGCCAGGGCTTGCTGAGAACACAGGGAGAGCCCCGTCCTTGTCCTCTTCGGCCACCTTTAACAAAGGCCTGTCTGGCATAAGTTGCCCTTTGACTTTTTCTGCCAATCACAGGGGTTGCCAAGGGCGAGGACCCAGTCTGGTTAACCTTGCATGTCCTGTGCTTAGCATAGTGCTGGGCTATGAGTAGGTGCTGAATTAACAGTAATTTGTGACTGTTGTTTGTCGTTGATACAAGTCTGGTCTCTTACTTGGCTGTTTGAGGTGAGAATTTGACCTGCCTCTGTAGAGACTGACGTACATGGTTCTGGAAAGGCTCGTCTTATATTGAGGCGGACTGTGACCCACATGTGAATCTCTGGGTCCTGGTCTCTGGGATGATTTCTGAGCTCAGACAATGCGAGGTGGAGGCTCTTTCTCACTCTGTGAGTCAGAAGTACTATGATGGGCCATACCCCCCTCATGGACCTGCCTCCACCTTGAAAACCAGCTTAAATGTGTCCCGTGCAGTTGCCAAAATGGAGAAAACCTGGATGTTCCACAGGAATGATGACCATGGCCATTTATGGGGCACTTACTGTGTTCCACGGGAGCTCCGGCTGAAGACTCGGGGTTGGCATGGCTCTTCCTGGCATGCGCTGCTCCAGGTTGTCATCGAGTCCTGCTCGGTGACAATGTAGGCTCACGTCAGGCTCCAGGGGGCGGTGGAGAGGAGAGGTCCTGCCTGTAGAAACGTGGGTGCATCTCGGTGTCTGAAGAAACAATTTTGAAGCTAAACCAGCTCTCTCAGCTGGGAGGCAGAGCGATGCAGAAGCCAGGACGCGCGGTTGAAGTTATTCGTTCAGCAGATGTTCACTGAGAGTCTCTTCTTTGCCCTGTGTGGGCGCCAGAGATGGACACATCACAACCAAGGTAGACAGACTTGCCTGGGTATATGGTCTGGATGTGTGTGTGAACCCTGCTCCTGCACCTCTGGCTGTGTGAACTTGGGTGAACCAACAACTTCTCTGATACCAGGATTTTCATCTGCAAAAGGGACATAATAGCACCTACCTCGTTGGCTTGTTGGAGAATTGACTGGTATAACACATGTACAGGGCTAGCACAGATCCTGGCACACAATCTGTGGTCAATAAATGTGGATAAAGACTTTCTCTTTGGCCCACATCTCAGTCCGTTGTGGACTCCGGCCTTAGATGACCAATCCAGGGGAAAAGAGCTTGGAGATGCCCCAGGACAAAGAGGCAGGGCTGCCTCTGGACCTCACCACAGTCTCCTCTATACAAAGGTTTCTTCAGATCCAGGATTTCCCACTGAGTCCATAACTCTCATTTCCCTGTGCTCTCAGTCTCCAGACAAGTGTCCTCCTGGTTAGTGTGGCAGGGGCAAGCGTGGGATACTGGAGACGGAGAAAAGCTCCCATCAGAACCCTGCACAAAGACCTGATGCTGTCCGCGGTGCTGAGAGCTTTCAGGCCAGCTTCTCACCTTGGAGGTGCACCTACCTACTCAGGGACCAGACAGAATGTCTGAAATCTCAATCTCTCTCCTTCCCCCCTCCTCTCCCTCTCCCCCTCCCTGTCTCTCCCCATGTGAGTGTGTCAGGGGACCCAGATCAGACAGCAGTTGATCTCAATAAGGTGACTTAGGACTCCTCCATCAATCCTGCCTGCACCGGGTACCCCAAGCTAGGCAGAAAGAGAGAATGTCTGGAGGAAAGGTGGCGTCATGGGGTGACTGCCCCACCCTTCAAAGAATTCCCCCACATGCTAAGAGAACATGGAAAAGCCAGTGCCCACCCTTTCTAGAAGAAACTGGAAGAAAATAATAACAGTAGGTTATGTTTTCTGAGAGCCAGACTCTTTTACTTAATCCTTGTAATTACCTGTGAGGTAGGGACTGATCAGTAAAGTCCTGCAGATGAGGAAACAGCGGCACAGACCAGTTAAATCACTTTCCTAAGTTCACAAAGCTAGTGAGTGGACAGAGGTAGGGTTATACTCAGGCAGCCTGACTCTGGAATCTTCTCCCTCAGCACCTCTCAGAGTCAAAATGAGAGAAGAGGACATTGACAGTTCATCAGCAAGAGGCTCCCCGAGCAGGTCTGTGGCCAGGACTGTACAACACCTTGCCACAGCAGGTTGTGGTGGGGTGCGGGGTGCTGTCTTCCTCCCCTAGACGGGGAGCCAAAGAGAGAGGAGACTCAGTCAGCCCTTTCAGCTTCCTCTATGCCTTGTTTTGGAGCAAGGTGTGCCAGTGGGACCTTTCCTTACCTTCCCAGGGGATTTATGGTCTGTTTTCTGCCCTGTGTCTGGGGCCTAGAGGATAGGCCTGAAAACTGTAGCTTCTCTCCTCATTGACTGTTTGGTTCCTGGGCTGGGCCCTGGATTGTGGTTCAAGTCCCTGATGATGTGGGAGAAAGCCTGGCTAACTGTGGCTGGGACCTCCTCATGGGGGGCTGCCAGGATCCCCCCAGGTCCTGGGAATCTGCTCTGATGTATATCTAGGACGGTACCTGAATGCCCCAAACTGGCAACCCCCTGAGACCCCGCCTACCTCATCCCAGGTCTCTTTAGACCTGGGCCGCACTCAGGTTGGGCTTTACCCTTAGCTGTTAATTACTGTGCCATCTTGCCCGTGTTTTCTGCCCAGAGCTCCTGGAATGCAGGACCTGCGGCTGCAGAGGATAGGGTTCCCCTCTGCCCCAGCCCCACGGCCACCTCTGGGCATTGCCTTTGTACACAAGTGTTCATCTCCCCACCACTTCTTTTAATAGTGAAAAACAAGTTTTAGCCCTGGCCAGTGTAGCTTGGTTGGTTGGAGCATCGTTCTGTAAACCGAAGGTCACAGGTTCGATTCCCTGTCAGGTCACATGCCTAGGTTGGTTCAGTCCCTGGTCATGGTGTGTATGAGAGGCAACCTTTCATGGATGTTTCCCTCTCTCTTGCTCCCTTTCTCTCTAAGCATGTCCTCAGGTGAGGATTTTTTTAAAAAGTAAAAAAAAACCCCAAACAATTTATAGAAAACCCCAATGGGCTTTGTGATCCAGCTACAAGCTGTAGAACGGGCCCAGACAGGTGTGTGTGACTGTTTTGGTGACTGTGAGAGATGCTTTGTGTGGATGTGACTCTGTGTGGGGTTAAACTATGTGTTCTCCCTATGTGATTCTGTGTGTGTGTGTGTGAGAGAGAGAGAGAGAGAGAGAGAGAGAGGGAGAGAGAGAGAGAGGCTCATTCCTTGGTATTATGTAGAGTCTTTACCCAAGAAGCCAGCTCTCACCCATTCTCCCTCTCTCTCCCTCTCCTCTTCTTCTCTGTGCAATGTGTATATTTATGTGTGTGATCTATACCTGTTTGTGTATTCCTGAAAACTCGCAGTGACTCATTGGGTGCAACTGTGTATCTGCTCATTAGACAGGCTGCATCTATGTACGCGTGCCTGGGCACATTCGTGTGCATGTGGGTGGGCCTGCCCATCACTGGAATGCCTGGCTCCCTGACTCAGGGTGTCGCGAGGCGTAGACGCCAGTGTCGGGGGTGTGATACCGACACAGTGCCAGACGCCAGCCCCCTTCACCTGACCAAGTTCGTGACTCTCCCCCCGAACAGCAGAGTTGTTTCTTTGAAACGCTTCCAGCACCTGGCTTAATAGACCTTCCTGTGAGCATATCCCCAGCTCCGCACTGCTCCCCAGTGACTGGGGACCTTTTGTCAAGCACATATGAAATTAAGTGAAATAAAAATCATATTAAAAATTATTACCATCTAACAGCCATTAGTCTGCACACTGCTGTCAGCCTGTGATGGATTCCTCACTTACTTCAATGAATGTTCTAACGACAGTGATAAAATCACTCAGAAAAAAATAGAATCAACTGTTAACCCTCTCCCCATCGACACTTGTTTTTCTTTGAGAAAAATACAATAAGGGATCTCGGTGGGAGGGGTTGAGCCATATGTGACTCTTTAGACTGAAAATGAGCAGGGTGCAGGGTGCCGGGCTTCGACCCTGTGTTCTGGGAGAGAATTTTGCTCCTGACTCTTGACCTCCACTCTAGTTCCTGAGCTCCGGGCTCAGATTTGGGCTCCAGTTTACAGTCTGAGCTGTTCCTGAGTCAGGTCAGGTAGGTTCTAGCTCTTGTATTTCAGACTTTAAACTAGGTTAATTTATTTTAAAAGATGTATTAAACATCTACATCTGATAGGAAGGCTCAGGTGAACAATACTGTGAATCTGAGCTGAGACAGTGGCCCAGGGGATGGGCAGATCAGGGAGATGCTTCAAAGGCAGCAGAGCCAGGGCTAGCTAATGGGTTTTGTTTGCAGCACAGAGTGCGGTATTGTGGATGTTTATCGCTGGAGTGACTAGAGGCTGGAGGACATTATTCACTGAGATAGGGAACAGACGGCCCTTCTTTAGTGGGAGGGAAGAGTTTAGTGTTAGTTCATTGGGTTTGGGGGGCCTCTGGACAACCCAGGCAGCTGTGGAGGGGCCTGCTGGACTCCCGGGCCTGCAGCCCCAGAGAAGTTTTGGGCTGGAGAGGTCTAGGTACCCTTGGTTGGGGGAGAAGCCACAGAGTGGATGAGATCAGGGAGTAGATGGAGAGAGGAGAGTCCCAAGGACAGTACCCGGAGGACAATCAGCCATTGAGAAAGTCCCAGGAGGAGACAGAAAAAGAATGTCTGAGAGGAGACGGTATAGGAAGGTGTGATGTCTGAGGGTCCCAGGAGGGAGTGTTTCAAGAACCGGTAAGTGGCTGGTAAAGAGAAATGTCGCAAAAAACACCAGATAGGAACTGATTAATGTTAATGAAATGTTGACGGCCACATGGAGGTCCCTGGTGACAGCACTCGCAGTGTGGGAGGAGAAGGAGGGAAGTCAGACACAGGCACACACCCATATGCAGACCCCTCCTCCCAAAGAGAAGTTCCCGGCACAGCATCGGCTCTGGGTGTGATGGTCAACACTCAGTTTACCCAAACACAGAGCCTTGCCACCATGATCTGAGACCCCAGCTAACCTCGCTCCTGTCTGCCGGGCCCTGCCTGGCCTGCAGGAGACTTCCTGGTGTCACTTGGTGACCCTCAGAAGTGAAGACATGTAAGAGAGGCACCCGTACCCCAGTCCTTCCAACCAAAGGTTCACTGGTCCTGCTGATCCCTCTGCAGGGAGAGCTTGGAACTCCTTGACTGAGGGCGGTGGGCCTCGAGGAAGCCAGCAGTGCATGAAAGATGATTCCACGGGGCATAGGTGGGTGACCTGTCACCTCCCCTCCCATCCATGAGGCATGCCCCCACCTGAGCTGAGAGAATGTAGTCCCTTGCCCTCTCCCTGGGTCTCCTTTGTGAGAGAGGCAGGCAGGGCATACACCATTCACGATGGATAAGAGACACTTGGGCTCGAGGGAAGAGAGGTAATCCATCTGAGGTAACACAGCCAGCCAGTGGCCGAATGAGGATGAGGGCTATCTGGAGATGTCATATGACCTTCCCAAGCTAGGCTGGGAGTGGCATGTTGCTGGCCTTTTGGCTCCTCCCTCCTGGTCAGCAGAGGGATATTTCCTATGCCACCTTTGAGATACTGTGGACCTGTATTTGCCAGGAAAGTCAACCAGAGAGGATGGATGATATGTCAGGCCCTGTTTGCCTGCGAACGTGACGTGCAGACGTGCACACATGGCCACACCTGTAGGACTCAAGGTCTTTGCCAGCATTGACCAGCTTCCCCCATTTGCTCTGCAGGGCTCGGATGAGTCTACCCTTTTGGATTCAAGTAACAAAATCCGTTCTTCTGGCTTGAGCTGAAAGGGGATTATTTTTCAAGGACTAGACCGGCCATGCAGCCTGGGACCCACCGTGTCCCTCTGTCTGGAGCCAAACAGCCTCTCAGCGGAATAGCTCTCTCCTCTGTGCACTCCCTCTCCTTCCCCCTGCACATGGCTCTCCCTGTTTCTCTGTGCCTGTGGACAAACAGGGCTGCCTCCTGACCTCTGCATTTCCCCGTCGCTGGGCCAGGCCTAGGCTGCTCTGTGCCCCTCTGTCCTGGGTATAGATCCCATGTTCTGGGACTGAGAACCTGGCTGGCCCAGGCCAGGTCAGATGTTCATCTCTGGTCCAATCAGCTATGGCTAGAGCCACATGGTAATAATAATATTGATGAGGATGATAATTATTATGATGGTGATGATACTGATAACAGCCAACATATACTGAGCCCTGACTATGCACTGTTTTAAGTACTGTATGTGTTTAATTCACACAACACCCCTATGAAGTGGGTACTGTAATATTGTCGGCCTCACTCTGTAGATGAGGCACAGAGTCTGACATGCCCAAGGTCACACAACTAGGATGTGACTGAGCTGGACTTTGCACCCAGCAGTCTGATCACAACATCTGTGTGTCTCCCTACTATATTGTATTGTCTCTCGAATATGGTCACCAGGCCCACCCCTGAAAAGGCAATTTTTAGAGTAAGGAGGTGTGAGCTGGACAGACACCTCTGGAGTTGTCTGCTATAGTCAAGTTCATAGACAGTTTGCAAAGACCTGAGTAGCCTGCACAGCCTCCAGGAGTGGGGTGGTCTCAGGCATAGACCGGAGGGATTGGGCTATGAAGAACTGGACAGCTGTCAGCCTGAGACCCCTGAAGACCAGTGTGTGGTGATCTGGAGTGTCAATAAGGGTCAGGCCTGGAGGCTTCCAGTTGAAGTTCATGGGTACACCTGGGAATGGAGTAGGGCATGAGATCCATGGAGCAGACACAGCTTCCCAGCACCACTCCAGGCATGAAAGTCTCTGGGGGCTGCTACTGGGCCGGGCACTCACTGGCTTTGGCCTGTGTGGAGTGGAGCCCCAGCGGGCAGCTGTGGGAGGCTGGAGCCAACAGGGGCTGACATCTTCTGGTCCATGCCATGCCCTGCTGAGCATAGCCCTGAGCTCAACCCCTTGTCCCAAGTTATGACCTATCTCAGTCCATTGGTCTTCATGAGGATCTCCTCTGTTCTTCGGGTGTCCTTCTCATTCCTGGAGGAATCTGGGCTATGTGACGGTCTTGAGTCAGAAAGTTCCAGCCTTAAATTTTGGCTTCATCATGATCAGCGCGAGGACCTCGAGGCAACTTCTCCTGAGCTGCAGATTGCTCATGTGGAGCGGGGACGATGATGCAGCTCCGACAGAGGAGCAGCACGGTGCTGCCCGCAGAGCATCTGCCCCTGAGCAGGCGCTCAGTCAGTGTAGCTGATGTTGGAATCAGCCCTTTGGTCCAAAACTTAAGTTGTGTCCCTTTCATTCCCAGAAAGACATTTCCCAGGGATCTCTCTGCTCTGTGTAGCTGGCAGCTTGGCCCAAGAGCTGAAGTCTTCTGGGAGATGCTGCGCAAACAGGCTATGGGGACACAGAGGCTCGTGTCCCTTCTAGAAGGTGATGCCTCTGGAATGACAGGCTCCTAGCATGTCACAGCCCTCAGACATGCTGGCCTCAGCCTGTTCCCCAATGTGCTGGAAGGATCTCTCTGTGCACCCCCCTATCCGAGGCACCCACTGCTGTACATCCCTACATTTCAGACCTCACAGCATCCCACCATTCACTGGCTGAGAGGGGTTTGCACCCCGGTTTTGGGCAAAAGATAAAGCCTTTCTTTGCAGCAGCCTCTGGCCTGTTGGAGAAGGGACAGGGAGCCTTCTGCATTAGTGTCCTAGGGCTGCTGTAGCGAAGTACCACATCTTTGGTGGCTTAAACAATAGAAATGTACGCATATTCTTGCACAGCTCTGGAGGCTGGAAGTCTGGGATCCAGGTGTCAGCTGGCCAGGTTCCAGAAGGCCCCAGGGAAGGACCCTTCCTCGCCTCCCCGGCTTCTGCCGGTGACCCTGCAGTCCCTGACACCCTTGGGCTTACAGCTGCATCACTCCAATCTCTGCTCTGTCATCACATGGCATTTGTCTCTCCTCTTCTTATACGGACATGGGTGAAATTGGATTAAGGGCCCACTCTTATCCAGTATGGCTCCTTTTAGCTTGATTACATCTTGAAGTCTCTATTTGCAAATAATGCCATATTCGCACGTACCAGGTGTTAACACTTCAGTAGATCTACTTGAGGGACACAACTTGACTCAGCACCTTCTAAGAGGGTCCCTGGGACCCTGACAATGCCCTGCTGAAGACAAGGGGTTGTGGGAGGAAATTGGGGGGCAAGAACAAGGGGGCAAACTAGACACCTTGGGAGGCAGAGGTTGGGCCCACACAGGGCCTGGGTTAGGAACGCAACGGAGTAGCCACTACCCCAAGGACCATGTCAGCACTGAGACCTGCTGTCCATTTCCAGAGCAGTGGTCAGAACTGTGAGTCCCAGGGCTGTGACTTCTGGCTTGAAAAAGTTGTCACACAGAGGTGGTGGCCTCACCCAAGACCCTGGCCCAAGTACTTCTGGTGGTGTCTCTTGGGATGACTTTGGGGTACAGTAATTCAGAGACTGTTCCTAGAACTAAGGCCTCATGGGCAGTAGCTCACTCATTCATTCATCGAGTGTTTCCTATAGACCTACTGCGTGCCAGGAACTGCACCTGGCACAGGGAGTTAGCCTCATGGGGGTAAGACACTGATCAGACAAACACTTCAGAAGCTACTGCTCAACACTGGTAACTGGTGTGTGCGTGTCTGTATGTGAGGCCTGTCCGGAAAAAATCCAGCCATTGTTAATAGGGGAGAATGGTTTGTGGGACATCAATGTAACCTGGCAGCCAAGGACAGTGGGCTGGAATGCACATGGATGAACAATGATGACTTCACTGTACTAGTCAGTGGGGGCAGTAGACGCTGTTGAGTGAGCATGTGTACTGTGTGGCTGTCACATTCAAAATGACTGAGCAAGTAGAGCAATGAATCTACATCAAATTTTTCATTAAGCTTGAACATTCCTCCGCGGAAACTACTGGGTGATTCAGAAGTCCACAGCTACGGGCAACTGGTGACTGGCAGCTTCATCTCAACAACGCGCCTGCTCATGCATCACGTCTGGCGCAGAGTTTTTTTGTGAAACATCAAATCACCCAGGTGACTCAGCCCCTCTACAGCCCAGATTCGGTGCCCTGTGACTTCTGGCTTTTCCCAAAACTAAAGGCACCTTTGAAAGGGAAGAGATGTCAGACTGTCGATGAGATTCAGGAAAATACGATGGGGCAGCTGATGATGACTAGGAGAACTGTGTGAGGTCCCAAGGTGCCTACTTTGAAGGGGACTGAGGTGTCATTGTCCTGTGTACAGTGTTTCTTGTTTTGTATATCTTCTTCAAATGTCTCTACATGGCTGGATACTTTATATCTTCAAGTAGCTATAAAAACATGTAGTAGCCATGTTTTGATTGTGGGGTCAGGGAACTGAAGCAGAGATGTTAGGGACTGAGAAAGAACAAGGGGAGGTTGGGCCAAGCATTCTAGGTTGAGGGACATGCGGAGGTCATTTGAGGAGGAGGCCCTGTGCCCATTAGTGGGGACCTTACAGCAGGGGTGAGAATGGTCTGAGGGAGCTGTGGCCAGTGGCCAACAAATAGGGCTGCTCCGGATGATGGGTCTGGCTGGCTCTGGGTCAGGGTCACTGTTCAAGGACAGAGGGAGCAGTGAGCCAGGGACTGATGCTTCAGTTCTCCTCAGCCAGGTTCCCTTCCTCCCATGTCGAGAAATGTTTGTTGAGCACCTACTAGGGATTTAATAAGGAACCAGAGCGCCTGGCCTCACCAGGGAGAGGAAAGGGTGTCACGCTGGGCCGAAGGCTGGAATGCTGGGCAGGGAGATGGAGAAGGGGACCTGGCATACCAATGGGGAAGAGGAGGTTTCAGGAGGCCTCCCTCACCAAGACCTCTGACCCTTTGGGTCCCCAGACTTGCTTCCTACCCTGACCAGGGTTGGCTCAGAGACTATGTGGAGCTGAACTCATGAAGTCCCTGAAGCCAAAGGGACAGCAGAGCAGGGATTGTATGGTAGGATTGACAGGTAGGGCTGTGACCTCTCTGGGCAGCTGGGCAATCATTGGGTCCCCCTGGGCTGGTTATTCCGACTCAGTAGAGGAGCTGAAGACGTGGGCCAGAGGCTAGAACTGAGCAGGTGGGGAATCTCAGTGGCCGGCAGAGCCTGCTGGGAGTGGAAGGAGGATCTGGGTTGGGGGCAGTGCTGTGCAGCAGATTCCAAGGAGTTTGACCATCACACAGAGCTTAGGGAGGCCCTGGACTCCGCTGGCTCAGGCCCTGGGGACCCCCATACTCCAGGGAGAAGAGCAGGGCTCTGTACCACCAGTGCTGGACCTGGGAAGGCCAGCTGAGGAAGGGGCCCTGGGGGTCTGGGTGGTCCCCGTTTGCTGCCACAGTCGGGGAGCACAGCAGGATCAGGTCTGGGCTGCACCTGGGCTCCCCCACAGGGAAGCTGTGTGACCTGGGCCATGCTCTTGACCTTTCTGATGGGTTCTCTCCTCTGTAAAATGGGGGTGTGCCATTTTATCCCTAGGAGTCACTGTGCCTAGAACAATCCGGAGCACTGGGTGATGGTGGCTGGGTGTGCAGTGAGGGATTTGGCGTCCTGGGTGTGTCTGGAGTGCCAGGGTCTGCACAAGTGGCCTTGAGGGGAAGGAAGAGGTTGATACAAATAGGTCGAGGGTGAAGGACAAGAATGTATCTGTCACCTCCTGGCACCATGGACTCACATTTGAGCCATGGTGAGAGGGTGTCCAGACCTTTTCCACCTGGAATGCTGGTGACTTGGGCCATTGGCTGAGCTGCTGTGGCTCAGAGAGAGCCTTTCTCCTGAATGAGCCCACGACCTGCATGACTTCAGTTCACCCAGGGCCCCAGGGGGTGCTGGGGTCAGCTGGTGCCAGGAGGACATAGCCGTGTTGGCCGGGCCGAAGGCCTGGCCGGTGGCACAGAGGAGGGCTGTGGGGGATCTCATGTACCTGGGCCTCCCTCCCAGGAGCCATAGAGTTCCCAGTGTGCTTGTGGGGAGGGGCAGTGGAAGAGGCTTGTCAGGGAAATGGGCATCACACCTGTGCAAGTGACTCACTAGTGCCCACCACTGTTGAGGCCTGGAGGGTCACAGTTTACAGGCATACACAGTGGGTGAAATAATGCCCTCTGGTCTCATGCCCAAGGAACCAGGCACCAGGATGATGCCTGGGGCATGTGTCCACACAGCAGAGCTAGGTCTCAGCTGAGGGCAGGGAGGCACCTCGTGCAAAAACTCGAGGAAGCACCAAGCGTCACATGCAAGGGCACAGCCGCACCAGAGGCTGAGCACGCCCATACATTTGCACCCTGGGTGCCTTGCTCCCCTCACTGTAGACCCAACACTGACACGTTCATCTGTCCTCTGCCTATCACCTGGGGACACCAAGTCTGGGACTAAACTCATGTGCAGAATCCATTGAGCTGATTCCTCCCAGCCAGGGGAGAGAGGGTGCACCATTATTCTTTCCTTCGCAGGTATTCGAACTCTTAGTCCACTTGGAGTGGGCTGGGCATGAATGGGAATTCACTGGCTGGAACCAGGGAAATGTCGGGGCTAGGCTGGCTGCTGACACAGCTGTATCTGGGGACTCGGGAGATCTGTCTCTGGATGATTGAGCCTTGCAGTGCAGTGATCCTGTGCGAAGGGTCTGGAGCCTGATGGCCAGGCTTCCCATCCTGACTCCTCTACCTGCAGGCAGGTGAGGGAGGGCAGGAGGTTCTTCACCCAAGGTGCTTCACTCATGTGTGAATGGGGATGATGACAGGACCCCGGGTAGCCTGAGGAGAGGGGTCCTGGAGATGGTGCCTGTGCGGTCTGGCTCTCCTCATCCTCTGCAGATTGGACTGGGGATGGCTGACCTCCCGCCCCACCTGTGGGGAGAACCGAGTCCCAGGCCTGGTTCTCAGTGGCCCCAGGCATGGGGGGTGGGGCTGATGGGGGACGATGTTGTGTTTGCACCGGGTCAGGGCTGCCTTTTAACTGCCCGTGGGGTTTTTGGCACATCTGTGCCCTCCCCGTATGATTATTTTCTTAGCACATATTACAAGTTGACCCTTTTCTTTTACAAAAATCTATTTTAAGAGGAAAACCTACCTCCCTGTGGGAGACACAGCTGTGTGAGTTGGGGATAACACCAACCACTCTGTGTCTCAGTTTTCTTATTTCGTCGTCAGGGACGACCACGGTCCTACCCCACAGGGTTTCCCGAGGACTAGATGAGCTCAAATAAGCCAAACACAGAGCAATGCCAGACCCTCTGCGTCATGTCTGTCCTCGCTGCTCTGCTGTTATTAGGTGGGAAGCCAGCACTGCTTGCTTTAAGGGGAGGCGACTGTAAAGACGGGCGTAATGAAAATGCAACGGGGGTGTTCCGTTGCCGCCAGTCCCTGCAGCCTTAGTGCACTGGGGTGATTTGTGGCATCGCAGAGGCATTCCGCAAGCTGGCCCCCACACCTCCTTCTTGACCTGGGCAGGTCTGAAGACATTTAAAAGGGAAACAACTCCTTCCCCCGCAAAATGCAGCTGGCTTTACTGCCCACCGGTGGCCCATGTTCTTCCCTCTGGGAGGCACCAGGGCAGCAGTGGAGGGCTGGGCAGGAAGGACAGATGGACGCTCACCCCTGGGTTAAGCTCCGTGGTTTTGCCTTTTGCAAGCTGTGTGGCCTGGGCAGGGTTCTCCCCGTCAGGCTGCTCCCAACCTGATTCCCAGGCTCTTGCATCATCTTCAGGGCACCAGGGAGGCCTTCAGCCCATGTCTGGGCTGGAGAAGAGCCAGGATGGCAACATCAAAGGGTGTGATTGGCAGACAACAGTGGCTCGGGCTTTTCCGCACGCAGCTCTGGGCCCACGTCTGATTTTGCTGTTTTCAAAGACTGAGAAAGCTGGTGGAGGCGGCCCGGGGCCACGACGAGGGTCGTGGGAGCCATGGTGGCCTCTGCACTGCCATCACCGAGGGGCCACATGGGCACCCACGGAAGCTGCCTAACGAGCAGCCGTGGTGGCAGAGGTGGCCTGGGCGCGACTGCGCTCACTGAGCAGAGCAGTGAGATGTGACTGGGAGGAACGAGGGGCCTGCCCAGGCCTCCCGGAGCGCTCTCCTTGCCAGTTTGCTGGTGACCCTGCGCCAGCCTCTTACCCTCAATGCCTCCAAGTTTCTTTCTGTAAAGTGAGGGGCCAGCACTGTCACCTTTGGACCTCAGAAGGTTCCAGAAGAAGCAGCTCAGAGCAGGAGGAGGGAACCTGGGTTCCAGGGCCAGCTCCGCTGGGGTTTGCTGTGTGACCTTGGGCAAGTCCTGTGGTCTTGGTATAGGCACTGATTCCCAGGGGTTCATCTGGCTGATTCTCATAACTTTAGCCTGGGAGCGGGGCAGGGTTAGAGAGAGTCCACCTGGTATAGCAGAGCAAGCCTGCACAGCGGACAATTCCTGTCTGCCGGGGGCCTCTTAGCCACCTCCCCACACATTCCAGGGGGCCCTGAGATGGGCAGGAAAGGGGGGACAAGAGTCTCAACAGCTGGGCTTTGGTGTCAGTCAGCTCTGGTAGGCACCCTGGCTCCATCCCTGCCCTTGTGTGACCCTGGGCAAGGGTCTCCCTCATCCTGAGCTGCTGTCTTCTCCTGTGTGACGTGCAGGAGGTGGTGGTATGTGTGACGATGACTCCGAAGAGGGGAAAGAACTGGGCCGTGTCTGGCCCCAGGAGGGCGCAGTAGGAGGTGGGTGACAGTGGCGGTGCTGGCCCTCGTGTTTTGCTCCTGGTCTGCTTGTTGTGCAGTTTCAGAGCCAAGGGAGTGGCCGGCACTATGGAGGTGGGAAGGCCAGGGCAGGCCAGGGCTGTGGAAGCAGAAGGGTTAAGTCTCCATGGAAACAGGCATGCATTATTTACACAGCCTAATGAATAAAACATTTATGTGGCAGGCTAATAAATTCCCTCGCACAAAGCAAAGTAAGCTGTGACTTAAATACCGGCCTCCGCTGGCTGGCTGAGTCAGGGAGCCTGCTCAGGGGGACCCTCGTGACTTTACACCTCCATCCTCTGGAGGGAGGGGGTGGGGATCAGACCCGAGGGAGGGGGAGGCTAAGACTCTGCCTCAGTGGCTTTCTGGGCCCTTCTGATCCCAGGTCTGAACCCCCTGCTGGCCCTGCAGCTGCTGTGACTCTGTCTCTCCCAGCCCAGAGGATTGGGTGACAGATGGGGCTGGTCCCTGCCCTGGGACTGGCCCTTACGGGGTAGAGATAGCCAGAGGCGTTGGGGTTTGAGGGGCTCAGACATGCGCGCTGGGCAACCTGAGGGTACAGCAGGAGGTTTGGGCCCTGCTGGGATCATCTGCGCAGGTGGAGCGGGGACAGCCATGGCCTCTGAGACGAGGGTGGGGTGGTGTGAACAGCAGACTGTGGGGGACAGAGCGGGGAGGGTGAATCCCGTGTCCGGGGACATAGAGCTGCTCCCCCACCTGGTCCTCGTGGCTTCCACCTCCCTGCAGTTTTATGTCACTGCTGTCACTTGTTTTTCTGCTTCTGTCCCTCTCTTTCTGTCTTCTCCCTCTTCTTCTCTTGTCTCTGTTTTCCTTCTCCGTCCCTGACTCACTTTTTTCTCTCTGTTCCTGTCCCTTTCTGTGTATCTCGTTTTCACTGCCCGCCTGTCTGTACTCCTATGTCCTTATCTTGATCAGGTTCTCTCCGTCTCTGACTCTTTAAATCTCTGTCTCTCTTCCTGGGGAGTGTCACATGGCAGGGGCTGGGGTCCTATGCCTGGACCAGGGTGTGTGAGCCCCCCCTACTGCCCCCCACCAACATGGGTCCTGAGGAAGCGTGATTGTGAAGGAGGGGCAGCTCCCTCAGGGTCTGAGAGACCTTGGGGGTTGCAGGGACCCTGGAGAGGTGAGCTCAGGTGCCACACTATGGGGCACACCTCAGGCCCCCTAGGAGGTGGACCTTCTCAATTCTGTCCTCAGGACAGTTGAAGCCACAAAATGGAGACTCTCCCTGGGGGAGCCTGGAAAGGGGGACTGACACGTTGAACAGTTATGTCCTGCTGGCTCCTCCTTGGGGTGGGCCCTTGTCGAGGGACTGGAATGAAACCCAGTGGCAATATCTCACCTCCTTGGCACAGCCCCTCCCCCTCCAACCACCTAGCTCCGCTTCCTGCCAGGACCCAAGTCTATAGCTCTGTGGTAACTGCTTCCCGGGGCCCCCAGCATCCAGCGGGCTGGCTGGTCACGCTCCTTCCCTACCCTTCTGGCCATCTTGCATGACAGAACCAATGATCTCTGACGTAGCGATGTGAAGCTACCATTTTATTATGTTCATGATTCCGCAGGCGGGGACCTCAGGCAGATGCCAGCAGGTCAGGCAGGGCACAGAGGATATGGCCCTCCTCTGGTCCCTATGTCTGGGGACCAGTTGTGGTGGCTCAAGGGGGACCACACATCTGAGGCCTTGAGTCTTCTCTGAATAGCATCAACAGGGCCTGAAATGCCCGTGGTGGTGGCCTTACTGACATGTTGGTCACCTGAGCTGGGATGGCTGAGACAGGAAGTCGGGCGAGCATTGCTTTCTTTCTCTCTTTGGGCTTTCCTCAGGGAGCACAGTTGAACTTCCCACTTGGTCCTGCCTTCCCCCGGCTGAGCTTTCCCAGCTTTCCACCAGCAACAGCCCGTCCTCTTAAAGGCTGGCCCTGGAACTGGCCGGGTGTCACTTCTGCCAGATCGTGTTGGTTGAAGTTGTCACAGACCAACCCAGATTCAAAGGGGTGAGGGGACAGACTCCCCCGCATGATCAGTGAGGGAAGAACTTGGCAACAGCAATTTGGAGACAAGGGACCCTGTCACCCAGTGTCAGGGTAGAAGGGAAGGCCTCCTCTTGTGTCCAGTCTGGGTCAAGGCCTGAGCTTGTAGGCCAGATGCTTTAGGGTTCACATCCCAGTTCTGAGCCTCACCAGGCCCTTTTGGGGATTTCAAGAACAACAGGAGTGTGGCTTCCACGCATGGAGCACCTACCACGTGGGACCACAGCTTGCCATCCTCCTTGGCCCCACCAAAGACTCTGGGGAGGCGCCTGCCCCCTGAGGGCTCTGGCAGCTGCCACATCAGAGGGTGCCCTCAAGCGGGGAGCTTACCCAGGGGCTGCAGACAGGTGGGCCTCAGAGGAGACCCGCAGTGGGTACCACCCTTGTGCAGAGGAGGTGAGGAGGCTGAAATCCCAAGAGGACTGGCCCTCCACTTGAGAAACACCTCAGGTGGGGGCCACTGGTGAAGGAGGCAAGTCTGCCAGCCAGGACTGGGGGCTTTGGGACCAGCCAGCCTGATTCCATCCCCGGCTCCACCACTTCCTAGCTCTGTGGCCTTGGACAAGTTAATTCACCCTTTAGCGTCTCATTTCCTCTTTGGCCCATTGGGGCTGTTAGTGCACCTGCCTCCAGGGCCTGCTGTGAGAATCAAATTAGGTGCTCTTCACAAAGCGCTCGTGGAGTGGCAGGCACACAGGAAGTGCCACATGTGTGTTCTCGGTTTCTCTGATGTGCACATGTGTGTGCATGTGGTGGTCGGCGGCAGGGGTGGGGGGGCTCCTGCAATGACAGCTGGGCGTTGGTGCCAGTGTGACTGGGAATTTATGTTGAAGGGGCCATGTCTATCCTCAGACTGGTGGCTCCTGGGATGTAGGAGGCATCTCTTAACTCATTAATTATGCCAGGAGGTTCCTTTTGTCCCCAGTTTATAAATGAGGAAAAGAAGCTGAAGCGACTCACCAGGAGGCCGCCTGAGGGTTTGGGACTGGCCTGCTCGGCACTGCTCTGTCCAGTTACACCACACTGCCCAGATCCTTGCCAGTGGGTGTGGCTTGGGGGAGGGGCAAGGTGGCGATGAAGAGGCGGCATTTTGTGTGAATTGTTGACCTGCTCTGGGTCTGAGGGGGTCCACTGAGCCATGGAGCAAGTCAGCGCCTCACAAGGGCTAGTTTTCACCCTAGAGATAGTGAGCAAGGAGAACAGAGCCTGACCACTCACCCTCCCCCATCCCACCAGACCTCCGCCTGCTTCCAGCAGGGGGTCTGTGTGAGAGATGCCCAGGGAAGGGGGTCTTCAGGAGGTGACTGGGGCAGTAGCAGGACTAAGAGATCCCAAATGCGATTTATGATCCTCCTAGAAAAACCCCGCTGAGACAGCAGCTCACAGAGCTCCTGTCCTTCAGGAAGGACCCAGTGACTAAGAGCAGTGGCCGTCACAGGCTTCAGGATTAGGGTATACCTGGTTTCAGATGCTGGCCGGCTCACCTCTGGCTCAGTGAACAGTTTTGGACAGGACGAATGTGCACTGGCCAAGGGAGCACCCTGGAAAGCCCACGGGCCCACAGAGTGAGAATGGCAGGCCGCCTGAGGGGCAGCCACAGGGCTGCAGTATGCAGTGAGTGCAGAGCAGGGAGCAACACCCGGTGTCTCCGTTCAAAGTCATTACTCTCCTGGGTGTTTCTGGGACAGCCAGCTTTTCACCCACCTGTTCAGGTATGGAAGGCTATTAGGCAAGCCTAGCTACCCGATCTGCCAAAATAGCTTTCAGAATTAGAAGCCATTTACTACAAAATGTGGTCAGAGTGAGCCTCTAATTCCATGTCCCTAGAAGAGAGGCCATTCATCCCCGTCACTCAGAGGCCACCTTCCAGGTGTTGGTTGGACCCTGCTGCCTTCCATGAGCTGATGGTGCCAATCAAAGCCACCTCTCCTGACTTCTGCCCATGAGCCCCCAAACCATTTGTGAGATCACTTAAAATAGAAAAGTAATCATCTTTCCTTTATTGATTCACCAGTTGTTTTTGTACTGGTAGGTGCTGGGGATACAGAAGATAATAGAGAAGACAGTAGATACAATCCTGTCTTCTGGAGGTTTCTGGAAACCCAGGTTCCAACCCTGGTTCTCTCTCCCACAAGCTGTGCGACCTCAGACATGTAACAACCTATCAGAGCCTCCTTTTTCCTTGTCTGTGGAGGAGAGGGCACTAGTACTTCTTAGAGATGAACTTACAGGGGATGGGAAGGGACAGAGCTAGAATTACATCACTTTGCATATTCCTTGTTTAGTAGATTTTATTTTGGAGACATGAATATTTTACATATGTATAAAAGCACAATCTTTAGAAATTGAAAGTGAATGAGACAGGCGAACGTAAATGGGTGTCCGGGGCTCAATATAATCCTGGTAAGAGAAACCATCTCAAGTGACTTTTAAAATCAGGAATTTGGCTGTACATTTTTGTATTAAAGTTAGTTCCAGGAATCACACTGTTGGTGAACTGCTGGTCCTGTCATTCGGGTGCATGTAGTAAAATAAAGTCGATGAGGATTCATGCTGGTGTCTTTGGGGACTAGGAGGCTTTGTACTGAAGAAAGGACATACAGATATAAAATCTATGGAGTTACACAAAAACCTTGCAGTCCTAAATTTGAAACTGAAGTAGTGTAAATTCATTATATATTTTACCTAGAACATTTCTAAAAGAAAAAAGGGACACATTCCCTATTTCTGCCTGCTGAAAAGCACTAAAAACGTCAAACAACCCAGTAGCAATGAGCACCCCTAGTACTCAGATTATGGTCTCTGAATAGCATTTTACCCTCAAAGAAACCAGGAGAAATGATTAATTCTTGGAGAAATGGTTCATTCCAGGTCTAGGGTAGGAAATGTACACAACGAGCCTGGACTCTCTTGCAAAGAGATGTCAAAGACTCCTAAGATTGTAGCAGGAGTCAGAAGCAAACCTAAACACTCGTAAATAATGGGAAGGAATCAACTGTTGTCTTGCCATTAACATGAACCACCAGGTAACCAGTGAATGGATGAAGGGGAAATTCTCTTTAAAGAAGTTATCCAGCTATAGGTGAAGAAGGACTTGTAAATGAGAATATTACTCTTCTGCAACTCCAATGAAATAATGGGTCTAGTCAATGAGCTTCAATAGTTGCAAATATTTCCAAGAAAAAAAAAAAAGGTAGCCAGACATTATGTGTCTCGTGTTGAAGTAGGCAACACCACTTATTAGCACTGCCAATAAAATAAAATAAAATAAAATAAAATAAAATAAAATAAAATAAAATAAAATAAAATAAAATAAAATAAAACCTAATCACTCTGTAGATTAACTACCAACTTAGAGGCAATATAGAGGATGCAGGGACAGGCTGCATGACGTCATGGGGATGCACACAGCAAAAGGCAGATGAGTGAAGTATTCTACAGGACAAGGAATCTGGTTCCTTTACCAAAACACTGCAAAGGGAACAAAAGAACGGAACAGAAGCCTTAGACTGAGACACCAAAGAGACTTGTCCATCGGTTGCAATGTATGGGCTTTCTTGGATTTTAATTCAAACAAACTGTAAAAATATGTATCAGGCAATTTGGCAAATATAAACCTTGACTGTTATTTAGTAAATTATTATGATTCATTTTTAGATGTGATCATGCTATTTGGTCATTTAAAACATCTTGTAGACATACAACTGAAAGAACAGATGAGTTGGTAGGTTGGCTGATGGTGGATTGAAACTTATCCAGGTGCCAGGCTAGATAGGGCAGTCGGTAAGAACCAGGGACCTTCAGAGGGTCTGTGTACCCAGAAATCCACAGCCAAACGGCGGTGGTCCAGCGCGGATGAATATGGCTCTCGGGTGACCTTGTGAGTAGGCACCGGCAGATCAGTAAGAGAGGCATCCAGGGGCGCGTGTGTAGAGAGAGGGGAAGGAGGGCGGCACTCTGCCCAACGGCGGGGAGCTGTGGGCCTGGGCTGAGGTCTCCCTCATCACTCAGCCTCCCAGGTTAAAAGCTCAGAATGTGATTTGGACACAGGTTAAGGCCCAACAGTCCTTAGTCTTATCATTCTGGAGGCAGGCGTAGCTGGGCCCAGAAGGCAGTCCTATTGAGGAATGAATGAGTTTAAGAGAAACAATTATGTTTAACCACGTCTGCAATGGAGAAAACGAAGAAAGGGTTAGATATTAATTAAGAACGTTTGTCATAACGGATGTTCCAATGGTTGTGTCTGCTTCTCAGGTCCAGGCCCAGTTTCCAGGTACCCCCGACTTTCTTCCCAGGGACCCCAGTACTTGCTTGGCTTTCTACTTTCAAGCCTGTTCCACTCCCTCTGTTCCTTGGGTCTCTCTTCCAGGACTGGGTCATCTTATCTCCAGCTGTCCCTTTCTGCCCTGGGCGACACAGACAGAGGTCAGGGTTTCTGGAGACTGTGTAGCTCAGAAGAGTATGGGCTTTGGTGACAGACAGACCCAGCTGCCTGGCTCTGCCACTGACCAGCTGTGTGACCCTGGGCCTCACTGGGTTTCTTGCCACATCTAAAAATGGGGATAATAACTGCATCTGATTTTGAAAGCTCCCAGTAGAACTTTCTACAGTGACGGAAGTGGGCTATGTCTGTGCCGGCAAACACGGTAGCCACTGGGCTATGTCTGTGCCGGCAAACACGGTAGCCACTGGGCTATGTCTGTGCCGGTGAACACGGTAGCCACCAGCCTCGTGAGGCCGTAGAGCGGAGGACGTGGGGCGGGTCCTGGTTAGGGTGTCCAGCAAGTGGAAAATACACACACGCGCGTGAAAAAGAATGTCAAAGGCCTCATCAATGTTTTTAATATCGATTACACATGAAAGCGATATTTTGAGTTATTGGGTGAAGGAAAACATTAAAAGTCATTTCATCCATTTTTACCTTTCAGAAATTGTGCATGTGGCTCACATTATATTTTATCGGACGGTGTTTGATACAGTCTTGAGATTAAATAATGGCTATAAGGTGCGTAGTCCAGCACCTGGCACTTGCAAACCCCCCCGTGAGTGAGAGCTGTTACTTTTGTAAGTATTGTCCTGAATAGGTGCAGGCCAGAGCTCAGGTGTTAGCAGGCTGAGGTCTGGCTCCTGCTACACGGGCCCGCGTGGGCAGAGGAACGGGATTCACGGGCATTAAGCTCTAGATGTGTGCTGGTAACCAGGAGGGGCTTTGCTCAGGTGGGACCACTGGATCCTCACAGTGGCCCATGGAGGAGATACTATTTTCCCCATTGGACAAATGGGGAAACTGAGGCTCAGAAAGGCAATGTCACTTGCCCAGCTGGTTTTATGACAAGGCAGGAGTTCTTGACCCTGGGGGAAAGGGGCTCTGTTTGCCTTGGAGGTGGGGTCCAGGCCTGAGACCCACCTCCTTTCTCCCCGCCGCCCTCCCCACCTGCTCCGTCTCCTCTCTCAAGTCCAGGGGCCCCAGCCCCATCCCCTGTCTCCTCCCCTCCTTTCCTTCCCAGACTTCCAAAGGAACTAATTTATTTCTCCAAATATAAATGGACTCTTCCCCACAAAGACACCACATATGTCGTTTCATACGCTATTTGTTAACTTCATCAAACAAAGTACAATTCTCTGGCGCTAATGTCAATCTCCACAGCTCATTGGGTTTTTTAAAATAGTGGAAACGCAGCCCTCCTCTCCCAGCCGCAGCGAGGAAGGCAGCGCCCGCGCTCCAGCCGGGGAAAAGAACCCTTTGCTCCTTTGCTTCTCACCCCAGAAAGAAGCCATAAAACAACGCTCAGCGCCCGAGCACGCGCCCGTTTGACGAAGACAATTTGATTTGTCCGCAGCTTCTAAAATATTCATTCCACTTTGATGGACTATCGTTTTATAAATATAGATTATCGTTAACCGACACCAGCGGTGCGCTGCTGGCCGACCCAGCGCCACGCCGCCGGTTCGGGATGAAGACGTCCAATAAAAAAAAATCATTATCTCTGTCTGCGAACCCTGATCTGTGTCGTTCGCCTCATTTGCGGTGCAGGGGTCAGTAACTCACGCTAACTGCCTCTGTTTGTGCATTTCACTGCCGGGCCACCCCTGCTGGGGAGATTGGCAGGACCTGGGGAAGGAAATGAGGTGATTGGGGGAGGGGGCGTAAAGGAGGCCCAAAGGCTCCAGCGGGCTCCCGGGAGAGGGCTGGGGTAATGTGTTTCTAGAGAGGCAATGGCGTGGAGTGGGCATGGACGTGAGTTTTGCAGCGTATCAGACCCGGCTCCTCTGCTTACTGGCTGTGAGACATTGGGCAAGAGAGTTGAACTCTCTGAGTCTCAGTTTTGTGATGGGTACAAGGGGAATCACAATCGTACCTGTCTCCTAGGAGCCTGAGCCAAACACATGACCTGGCACTTCAGCACACAGTGGCTGTTGGTGCAGTGGTGATGCCGAGACTGCTGTCCTCTGCGTTAGCTCTCGGCCCTTTCACAAACTGCTCACCTTCCCGACCCCCACGTTCCTCCCGCGTAGGGCAGTCTCAGTAATACCTGCCTCCCACACTTGCAAAGGTGCAATGAGCCGACGTGCCCAAAGAGCTCAGCACACTGGATGGTGCACTCTAAGCACCCTTGAGGGCTATTTTGTTTAGGCTCCATGGAAGCCAGACAGAGGGAGCAGGGAATGACTTGTCCCAGAGAGCCATGGCCCCAGCAGCCTAGCTACTTGAGGACACAGCGTGCATAGCGTGTAAATCTGGAGCAAATGGTAGCTTGAGGTGTCAGGTTGAGGTGGATTCAGAGCTGTTCTATCAGGGCCTCTTATTCTGCCATGTCACCCCCTCCTCTGAGGGCTCTGGGTCTTGATGGGATCTGAAAAATAGGTGGGGGTGGGGTGGGTGAGTTTATGAGTGCTATGCTGACAGGGAATGAATTTCGAGGTGGGGTTAAAGATTTGCCTGTCCTTGGAAGCAAAACTTTGTCTGCAGCATTTCCTCTTACAATTAGCCGTTTGCAAGAAATCCACAACCAGGTACCGGGTGAAAAGCAAGTGCGCAGACATCTCCAGTAGAAGGTGGCTGGCGGGGCAAGAGAGGAAAGAGTGAAATCAACTCTTGATGTCAAGCTCCAGCCAGGGCCATCGATGGGGCAGGTGTCCTAGAACCTTCCAGCAGATCCTGGCACTGAATTCCCTGTGGTTCGCTCAAACAGGCACGCTGTGCACCAAGGCCCCATCTCAGCCCCGGGCCCTCAGCCCCAAAGTTTATTTAAGTGACAAAAGAACGCACCCAGAGACGAGGAGGAGTGTCACACCGCTGTCAAGTTTTAGACTTCGCCATCAAGCAAAAAAAATTGCATCCTGTCCCGACGAGCGACTAATCAAGGCAAGGCAAACGGTCCCGCAATAAA
Organism: Macrotus californicus; assembly: GCA_007922815.1. NCBI lineage: Eukaryota > Metazoa > Chordata > Mammalia > Chiroptera > Phyllostomidae > Macrotus > Macrotus californicus. Next base: position 17,575 of record VMDR010006561.1, on the reverse strand, counting down.
TTACTCTGGTGCGAAATAAACCACACAAACAGACCGATGATAATAAATGTAAATTATTTCTCTGAAGAAATTTTCTTGGTATATGAGTAATACGAACCATCAGGAAGGCGTCTTCCTTAACATTAATTACAGAAAATGACAAGTGAGCTGATGACTGGGAAGGCTCATTATCTGAGAACATATTCACAACTTTGCAATTTGCGCGAGATGTACTCCGGCTAAATTAATCTCCCTTCTTTGCATGAGCCTCTTCTAATTTTCATGTTATTAACAGGTTTGCAGTATCAGTCAGTGCTTGTCACTCTAATCAGGTTTCAGCATGTTCGCAAAAGCGAAGCGTCATTTATAAGGATAAGCCCTCATAATGGTGCTTGCTTTCATGTGGAGAATTCTACAAGGCTGCTTTTAATAAGGTACTTTAATCATCTCCTTTGCTCAACTTTTGGCCCCACTGTTCCTTTATGAAGAGTCATTAAAAGACTTTGAAGTTCATCAAGGAGGAAAGATTCACGACATTGTTGGGGTGAGTTGGGGAAGGTTCTGAGAGGAAGCCTGGAAGGAGTTAGAAGTGAGTGGCTTCTGTTGGCCAGGGCCTGGTCGAGGGGCAACCTGTGCCCATTGTCTCTGTCACCCCAACACTCCGTAGGGTTACTGCTCCACCAAGAGCCCTCTGGTCCATCCCACAGGGCGAGTCTCAGGGAGGATGCTGACGGAGGCTCTGGGGCTAGGTTAGAGACAGGGCCAGCCCGGTCAGAACTCTGGACAGCTCCCGGCACATGCCCTCGCTCTGAGGAAGGCCGAGAGCTTTCCAAGGGTTTTAGATCTATTTTGATGGTCTGCTTTGCTTTGGAAATTACTAACTCTTTGGGACCACACTGATTTCTCTGAACCCAGAGAGTCGTCCTCACTTTTTCGTGGGTTTTCAGTTCAGAGGAGAAGGCTAAGTTTTCCCTTCCAGCTAGAGTCTGCATAGGATGCTTACTACCTTGGTGGGCTTATCAACCAGATCAGCGCGTGCATGCCTGTGTGTGCATGGCTCACAGGGACAACACAGGGCTTGTCACGGAATCAAGGCTGGGGTGCACCGTTTCCTGCCAAGTTCCCTCGAGAGAAGTTGAAAATGTCCTTACATATTTCCATCAATAGAGATGTATGACCCTTAGTTTGCCTCCGGCAGTCCTCGATGGTCTCTGGCAAACCCTCTGAGCTCACTGTTATCGCAGAGAGTCCCTCTGGCTGGGGAAGCTCATCTCTTTGGACAGGATGCAAGTCCTAGTCTTACCATGTCCACTTACTCTTTCTGTGACCTTGGACCAGTCACACTTCTCTGGCATCATCCATGTGGTTTTTTAAGGTTTCCTCCAGCTTGGACCTTTGTGGTAGTATTTCTGGTATTTCTTGCAGCCCCATTCTCCCTCCATGCATGGTAGGGAGGGCGACCCTGTGTCCCAAGGTGGCAACATGTTCAGAGCTCACAAGAAAGAATCTTCTTACTCCTGTAAGTGTGTCTCTCTCCCTGTGGGTGTGGGATGTTCTTGAGGTGGTAGCAGTGCAGTAGCCTTGGCTCTGTCCTGGGCTAATGTCAGCAGAGACTTTGTTCAGATCACAGTGGTCACTCTTCTCTGAGACCTGTGTCCCCAGAGCAATATTCATGCGACTTGGCCCTACCCTCTGACCACAGCTGATGGGATCTCAGCTCAGCAAGTCAGAGTATTCCCTCTATGAATCCAGAATTGGACTAAGGGAAGGTCAGATAGTGTTTGTGGATAACTGGATCTACAATGTGGACACTCAAGAGTAGTGGGACAGCCATCTTTTCCCACGTGACCTGGAGAGGCAGGACGGCTGGCGTGCAGGGATGGAGAGGGAAGAAGCAAAGACAGGAGGTAGAGGAAGCCCAGGTCCCAGCACTAGGTCTTCTAGGAGCCCTTGGGTTCTAGGAGACATCCCTGGATCCTAAAACTACATTTCCTTTTCCTACTTAAGCTCACTTGGGTGTGTTTCTGTTACTTCCAGCAAAAAGAACCAACCAGCACAGCTTCCTTGAATGTGGGAGGCACTGACCAGAGCCAAACCTAACAGCCAGCACCAAGCGGGGTGGAGCTAGGGACCCGATGAGCGAGGGCTCATGGCTGTCCAGGTCCTCAGGCCGGAAGGGAGGACACAGACCTCACTGGGTCTGAGAGGTTGAACCCTCAGTGTGCACAGGCTTGTCCTGGAGGACATGGGATGCAGCAGATGGAGCTGGCCCCAGGGGACGGGGAGGAGGGAGAAGGACCCTTCAGTAGCTGATGGGTTTAGTGCAAAACCAGAAAGTGAATCTTCAGAAACTTGATTCTTTTCAGTCCCTTTGCGACCTGTCTTTATTTCTCAGTCATTATGTCTTCAAGTCTCTTCAGAGAGGCCAGCGTGGCTCAGCTCTGCAGTGGGGGCTGGAGGGCCTTAAAGGAGGGACACCCCCAGGGATGGTGGTAATGGACCCAGACAGAGGACCCTGAGAACATAGCTGGGGCCTTTCGTTCAGCTCCCCTCCCAGCCAGGTGAGTCTTATTGATTCACCTCCATCTGTGCCTGGGAGGGCTCTGTGCTTTAATGATTCCCCTCCCCCAACTCACCCAACGGGACTCAAGGCCATTAGGGTTCATTCCAACAAGCAGAAGAATGAGGTGTCTGGGTTCAACTTAGTAAGTGATGATGGGTCACCTCCAAGGTCAGGCGGCAAAATTGCATCTGAGTGTAATAAATCCATTTGTACTCTTTCCAGAGGTGGCAGCTGCACCTTCAGGTGGAAAGACCACGGTGGAGGGAGGACCACTGGTGACACAGCACGAGCCCATTTTGCAGACAGTGTCCCTGGCTGGACCGGGCAGTGTGAGCTCGAGGCTGGAGAGGGCAGCAGGCTGGGGCCCTGCCCCTCAGACCTGATTAAGACTCAGAGAAGCCCTGAGCACTGCAAAGGGTGGGGGGAGGGGGCATATAAGATTCAAAACAGAAACAATGCTGAACTATAAGTCTAGTGTAACAGGTCCAACCAAACTCTGATTTTCCCCATGATGGCTTGTTTATTTACCTTTAGTAAAAATTCTTTCATTTTTTCCTCTTTATATTAAAGTAGCTCTGCTTTGGTGGACCTCTAAGCTTGGGCTTCCTCTGCCCATGCAGTGACTGAGTGCTTCTCACCCACACCGACTACCTGGAGCAGAGGGTCCCGAGTGGGTCTGGGGGTGGGCGGGCAGGGATGTGCCGTGCATGTGTGTCTATGTCCACATGTGCTCATGAATGTTTGCATCTGTGTGTGCAGGACACCAGCTGGGGTGGCCAGAGCGTGTGGAGACATGAGGGGCTCCCCCTGGGTGGGACTCTCTCTTTGTCCCTCTGTCACTTGGGGAGGGCCATGGCAGGGCAGAGGGTGGAGCACAGCCAGACAGTGGCAGTGTGACCGCCAAGGTGGATACTCAGGTGCATGATCTGATTCAACAGACAAGCTGGCAGTGGCCCTGAAGGCAAGGTTTCTCCAGACCCCCTCTTGGGGACCCCTACCCAGTTCAGGCCAGGGCTCAGAGAGGCAGATCTGAGGGGTCTGAGCTGATGAGCAGGAATGGCTTTCTGCTCTCCTCTCCAACGCCCAGGATCCTTCGTTCGCCTCTCTAGTCCCTGCTCAGCAGGTCACATGCTGTGGAAACTAGTCCTGGAGCTCCAAACCAAAGTGATGGAGGGACCACCAGGCCAGATTGGATGGCACTGATCCCTGCAAAGTGGTCCCCCGGGGGAGGAAGCTGGTCTTCCAATGATGTTACCCTCACCTAGAGCACTTTCAAGGCCTTGGAGAGCATCATCCTAGAGCTGAGACCCCCAGGACCACAGCTACTCAAAGGCCTCAGCGTCACCTAGTAGGTCCTCACTGTCTACATGGGGCCACCGAGGCTGGCAGGGCTGTGACTTGTCCTGGGCCATGCACTGAGAGGCATTCTCACGTGGTAGACCTGGACTCCTGGCTTCCCTGTTCTGTTCTGAGGGCTTTTCACTCCTTTGGCCTTATTTTTCAAATGGCACAAACGTCTTCTTTTCAAGGCTGTATGTACCTGAATTTCACAGATATCAGTGTCCCTTGGAAGCAGATATGGGGATCAAACTGGGTGTGGTAGTCAGCCTCCAAGATGCCCCCGGTGAGCGCCGCCTCCTGGTGTTCACTCTCGTGTGGTGCCTCCCTGCTGGACCAGTCTGTGTGACAATAGAATGTGGTAGAAGTGATTTTTTTGTCACTTCCAAGATTAAGAGATAAAAGACTGGCTTCCATCTTGGCTTTTCTCTCTCTTATCACTCACTCTGGGACAAGTCAGCTGCCATGTCACAAGGACATTCAGGCAGCTTACGGAGAGACCCATGGCTGAGGGAGAGACGCACAAGTACATGAGTGAGCCCAGACGCAGTCGGACTGCCAGCTGATGTCAGCCCCAGCCAGCAGCCTGACCCTGAGCCCGGATCCCCCAGCCGAGCAGAGGCCGGACTCCTGACCTTCCAGCACCGAGAGTCAGCGAATGTTTACTGCTTAAGTCACTAATTTTTGAAGTCTCTTGTTATACAGGATTAGATAACTAACACACTGATGTTTTTAAATGCTTTATTTTTTTATTGTTTATGCTATTTCAGTTGTCCCAATTTCCCTCCTGCCTCCCTCCCCCAGCTCCCCTTTCCCACGGTCAGTCCCCACACTGCTGTTCATGTCCGTGGGTGATGCATATGTGTTCTTTGTCCAACCCCTTCGCCTTCTTTCAACCGATATACTGCTTTGTTTTTAAGAAAAATGGGGCTGGAGGGTTGGATCAGCCCCAGATTCTGGGTGATAAGACTCTGGAAAAGGAAGGCAGAAGTCAAATGACTCAGAAATGCCGCAGATTGGAGAGCAAGCTCGCCCAGTTCCGTCCCAGAAGAGGTGGGGTCAGATCTTGAGACTGGACTGGGACTGGGTCAGGGCACACGGAGCTGACGGGGCCTCACCGCCTGTTGACGAGATGGGGAAGGGGACACATTCTCCTCCGCACGGGGACAGCGTCTCTCTGGGTGGTCAGGGGAGAAACGCAGTGACTGTCCTGTGCCCTCCCGGTGCCACATGTGCACCACCTCACTCACCTTCCCTCAGCCCCGGGGGTAGTTTCCATGGGGCACCCAGCCGGGAGTTTGAGTCTAGCCAACAGGCACCTGGCAGCCCTGGAAGGCTGTTGAGCTGGCTTTTGGAAAAATGGCTCCAGCCACCTGGGTGGCACATTGACCAGAGGGAAGTGGCAAGAGGCAGGGACTCTTTCGACCCAGGAGAAAAGCCCTGAGCCCCGAGCCGAGGCAGGGAAAATGCTGAAAACAAGGAAAAGCAAATCAGAGATCTGGCCATTTCTTGTTCACGTGGAAGCTCTGTGGTCCAAACGAGTCCGTGCTGCGGCACTGGGATCTGTGGCTCCCGGACGAGGTGGCAGAGTGTGGGGGGGTATGTGAGCAGTTCCCGTTAGCTATCTTCCTCGGGCTGCTCCCCCAACCCCTGCCCCACCTTGGGGACAAGCACCACCTGTCCCAATATCCAGGTGTGCTTCCAGTGGTGGGGGCTCCCCTGCCTCAGACCCCAAGCTTTGCTCCCCACCTGGGCCTCCAGGAGGATGGGAAGACCCCCTCTGGCAGGGCAGGGTGGGGCACCCTGGCCGTGGGAGCCTTCCCAGCCACCTTCCCCCTCATCCACGGTGAAGTTCACCTGCAGTAATGTCAGTGCGCTCTGCGGGCTGACGGAAATCCCGCCGACGATTGGGAAGAACGGAAACTGAAAACATTACAATTTGCCGTGTCATCCGCTCCCGTCTCCTGATTGCCTGATACCCACCGTCCACTGACAGATGCTGTAGCATTAACACCTGATTAAAAATCACTTCAGGTTTGCACCAGCCCGTCGAGGAGGGAGCATCTTGACGAGACTTGTGGTTTGTGATTGACAATTAGTAATATTCAGTGTGTCACAACATAGATAGTGTGACTTATTGGTGCTGGTGTAATGTAACACATTTCATCCGAGCTCCTCAAATTGGTACACAGGAATCAGAAAGGAAAGATGGGGTCTCATTCGGCCGACTTTGATGACCAACAAAGGAGAGATTGTACATCCCTAGTTCGGCGTGCCCTACCTGGATTCCTATCAATCAGCCAGACGGCCGAGATCCCCTCTCCTCCTCAGGAACGGGAAACTCAACAGAGGGGGATCTCATTATGCAACCATCAACTTCTCTATCAGCCGCCAAACCCTTTCTGTCTGGAAAAATGAAAGCTCCTTGCTCTGAAGCTGCCTCCGCGCCTCCAAATTACCAGCCTGCTCCTCTTAAAACAAAAGGCTTCTCATTTTTTTAAAAAAAAATAAAACGATCATATCTTGATTGATGGGCTACATCCTTTTCCTTCAGATATTTTTCTAGCTTGGTGTCAGCGGGAGTTGAATTCAGGGGCCTTTCTCTCTCTCTTTTTTTATTTATTTTTTTTTTGGTCTCAGTTCTAATTCAATTCCTTTTAAGTGCTTTTAAGAACTGTGCAATTCAAGGTCTTTCCTTTTTTGGGTCTGACCTGGTTATCGAGTTTGATTTCCTTCTCAGCGAAGATTATCCAGGCAGAGAATGGTCGTTTGCATTAGTGAGAGGTGATGAATTTAATGCGATTCATCTCCGCAGACTTGAGGAGAGAGGGCCTCAGGTGTGATTTAAATGTTTTGCAGAACCACGTGCCTTGTAATAGAGAAATGAATGGTAGTGTGGGGGTCACCCTGCCTACCCACCTTGAGTGGACTGGCCCCTTAGAACTTACCCCCAACTACAAGTCACCTTTCTTTATTCATGTGTTCGCATGTCTTTGACTGTGTGCACCACCCGCCCCCTGTTGCCCAGGCCCCACCCATGAGAACGGAGACCATGTCTCTTCTGTTCGCTCCTGTGTCCCCTGTGCCGCAATACCCTCTGACAAGCAGTCAGCTCCTACACATATCTATGGGATGAGTGCCCTGATAATGGGGACTTGGGGGGCTGTCTGGAGCTCAGACACTAGGGGCTGACTCTCCTAGGAGGGATACTGTGTTGGGGGGCAAGCCAGCTCTTGGGGTACAGGGCATTGGCATGTCTTTCCTCATCCTTGTTACCCCACCCTGAGGGGCTTTACTCCCCCAGGTCTGGTTCCTCACACCCCAGAGAAGGTCTCCTGGGGTCAGGCTTTCTAAAGGCAAGAGGAGCAACCTGTCTGTAGGAGTGAAGATGGGCCAGGCCCTGCCAGGACGGACACAGAAGACATTTAATGATGAGCTGGGTTGGGGGGGGGGTCATCACTCTGCTCACACAGGGCACCCCGGCCATCCAGCCTGAAACTCCGTGTTCGTTCATTCATTCATTCAACAAGCATTTCTTGAACCCCTAACTCCATGTGAAATGGCTAGCAGGCATTGGGCACCTGTTTTCTCCCTGGTCCCTCAGTCCTCCAGCCTGGACACAACCTTGTCTTTTCTGGCTGGACTCTGGGGATCTCTCTTGTGTCTGCTTTCAGGGACTTGTCCCCATCCCCACCTGCTGTCAGCCACCAAAGCCAGTGTACCCCAACAGAGCCCTTGAGTCCACCCCGCCCCAGCCTTAGATCATTCTGGGTGCTCCTCTCCCTGAAGAGGAATCAGATCAGGTCATCTGCTGCAGCCTGCAAGGGAAAAGGCTCACAACCCCGTGTTAGGGTTATGGAGGGATCTCTCTCCCCATTGCTCTGGGCCCTTCTGGGGTGTAGGGGTCATATCCAGGCCCCATCTGTGTTCTTAGCCCACAACACAAGGCTGTAGGGGAAGCAGGTGCGGCAGGGGCTAGGCGCTGGCTGCAGAAAATGCCAAGTTCAAATTGATGCTTCATCATTCATTAGCTAGTGTCCTTGGACATGGGGCCTGACCTCTCCAAGCTCAGTTTTCTCATCTGCAAAATGGAAAGAATGACACAGCCCACTGCAGAGGTTCTGCGGCAGGGTCTTCGAGCCCTTTATAGGCTATGGACCCCTTGGGCAGTCTGGAGAAGCCTGCAGGTCCCTTCCCAGTGCATAACATGATATATGCACAATTACAAAGGAAACCAATGTATTAAAATATAATCATCAAAATACAAAAATCTGTGATACAGCAACACCTGGCCTTTAGTCACGCATTAAGCAGCGAGATCTGGTGGCAGGTCCAATAACCATCATGATTTCAAGGTGGTGATAAGCACAAAGAATATCCTGAGATCTGTGCGGCCCCCGCCGTGTGATGTGAAAACATCTGTGAGTTCTGCCAGTGACAAAGTCATGGGTGTTGCTAATACTAGTTCCTAATGAAGGAAAAGGCTGGATCTCAGTTAGCGGGGAGTCTGCTTTCCTGTTCAGGTTGAAGAGCCCTGTTTTTGAAGGATGTACCTGGGGCCAGGAATGGGAACCAGGGAGAGGCAGCTACCAGGACAGAGGGGTAGGGGCCCGAGGGGGAAGGACTGTGGGTGGCTGGGGCTGGTCTGATATGAAATGGTGGGGGCCCTGAGCCCCGGGTTCTGAGTGTGAGTCCTTCATCAGTATTTCCAGCAAAAGATAGGCAGTGTCCACCCAGAAGATTCTCCACAATTTGGCATCACGTGACACCAGCTGACCACGGCTCGTATTCACAGCGCCCCCTGTGGGCCATGGCCGGAGCTGCGCACATCGGGTTCAGGGTCTCAGTTAGTGCTAATGGCCCTGCAAGGTCACTGCCTCTGGGACCCTCACCTTTCAGATGAGGAGACCAAGGGTGGGGGGAGCGAGGTGCTCTGAAGGTCATGTTTCTGCCCAAGGCCACATGGCTAGGGGATGGGGGAGGTTGGTATCAAACCCAGGTAGGACTAATTCTAAAGGCCATGCTTTCTACCAGTTGGTGAAATTTAAAATGTTTATGTCACAATTTGGCAGACTTGAAAAGGCACCTTGTTATATTACCTTAACAAAATCTTTGGCAATGTTGAATATTTTCCCATGCTCTGATTTACCAATGGTTTTGTCTTCTGGGTGAGGGGCCTCTTCAGGTTCTCGGCCTTGGTGTGTGTTCGTCAGCAAATCCCCGAGGAGGTGATGTTGCTCTTACCGGTTTGTTCTGACTGTGTGTACAGATACTTACTGAGCGGTGACTATGGTTTGGCCTCTTTGTGGAGAAATTCCTCCTCACTTGCCATTTGCTTCTTTTGCACAAATATTTGTTAGTGGTGGGAGTCATCACACCATAAACCAACGTCCTCTGTCATTCGACGGCAGAGAAACTCTTCTCTGGAATGGTCCTCAAACCTGGGTGACTGTCAGACCCAGGGAGGGAGTCGCTACAAACTCAGGCCCGGGGCTGCCTGAGTCCTCCGTGCCCTGGGCCTGGGCCTCTGCATTTTACAAAGCTCCTCTCCCCATGCTGAAGGCACAGTGATTTGTGGCACTATTGCCACATAATGGCATTTGTCCAAACAAGAGAGGAAGTCCCTGGGGCAGGAACAAAGCATTTGAACAAAGCAAAGAGGCTTCTGAGTAAGGTTTCAAGTTTCAAATTTTGATCCTGCGACTTATGAGCAGCCTGTCCTTGGACAAATACTTTTACCCCTGTGAGCCTCGGTTTTCTCATCTGTAAAATGGGTGCCACAGTTCCTAAGTCACGGGGCTGATCCACGAGACCATACCCGTAATGCACGAAACACAGTGTCTGGTCCGTGGTAAGAGCTAAGTAAATGTTAGCTGCTCAAGTCATTACTAATACTAATACTAATACTAATACTGCCCTTTGCTGTGGCAACTATTCAGGTAGAACATTTGCTCAAAGGAGACGGAGACTTGGGTGCCTGTACTGATCACGTTCTTTCATAGGGAATATTGCTGTGTGGTCACCAGGCTCTCCTAACACAAGGGACTTGGGTGCGGGGTGTGCTGGGCCTAATTCAGGAGCAGGTGGGCCTGGGTTGAGGTGACGGAGCTGGCTGGGCTCCTGGGAGTGGCATTACGATGGCCAGGGTGGCATGGTGAACCCCAGGGAGCCCAGGCAGGCAAAGTGTCAGTACTCTGGGTCCCATCTGATGGGAGGGGGCAAGAGCCTCTGGGAGCACCTGGGGGAAGCACAGGGCAGAGAAGAGAGAGCACAGCTTCGACTCCCAGATCTGCCCCGTCTTAGCTGTGTGATTTCAACAAGTCCTTAACATCTCTAATAAATCACATATGCCCTTCAGAGATTCAAAAAATAAAGGTATTATGGAAAAGGCTGGAGCCGAGGGCAGAACACATCATGGATACTTGGTAACTACGGCCTTGGTTAATGTGGCGGTGGCACGGCGGGTCCGTGGGGCATCCATTAAAGGTGAGGGGAGACCTCTGCCAGTGGCTGGAAGAGCCAGGGTGGGTCACTACTAGACAGAGGGGGCCTTGGACAAGGGCTTGGGGCTCATGGCAGTCCCAGCCAGGGTCAGGATGCGGCTCAGTGGGCAGGCCGTGACAGGCTCCCCCAGGCCTCTCAGGTGCCAGGCGTGGAGCCCCATCTATCCCCACATTGCAAACGGTATTCACAGTCAATGTGATTTAGGAGCAGAAATCCAAAGGAGGCAACCCAAATGCGTACAAACAAAGGATCATTTAGTAAAGTGGCTGGAGAGAAGCCCGATTCGCCCCAGTCCGGGCTCTCCTGTGTTCTAGCCACAGAAAGCATAATGGGGGAAAAAAGGTGTCATTCCCGAAGCAGCAGAAAAATATTTAGAAATAAACTTAATGAGAAATGCGTGTGACCTATATAAAGGCAACTACAAAATTTTATTGGTGAAATAAAAGAAGACCAGAATAGATGGCAAGGCGTACTACGTTTCTGCATGGGAAGACCGAATTCTGTAAAAATGTCAAGCCACCTCCATGCTAATTTGCAGATTTAATGCAGTAACAAACAATTCTGCAAAAGGGACTTGCTGAAATGTTTCTCGAATGTGTCTGGTAAAGAACACTGGTACAGGGGTGTCCAACCTTTTGGCACCTCTGGGCCACACCGGGAGAGAAAAAGTTGTCTTGAGCCACACATCAAATACACAAACACTAACGAAAACTGATGAGCAAAAGAAGGTCTTAAGTAAATTTATGACTTTGTGTCAGGCCGCATTCATAGCCATCCTGGGCCCCATGCGGCCTGAGGGCCGTGGGTTGGACACCCCTGGCAGGATACCAAGGAATATTCTGAACAGGGAGAGCACTGATAGATAGCCTTACTGAATATTAAAACATATAAAGTAGCAATAATTAGGACAGTGAGAATATTGACGGAAAAAAAAGAAATAGATTTTAATGGGTTAGAATAGAATGCCTAGGAATAGAAGAACACGTGAAAATTAAATGGGATAAATAAGCCACCCTAAAACTTTGAGTGAGTGATGGGTTATTTAGTAAATGCTATTTAAAAAAAAAAAACTGATCACCAGCTTGAAACAATAATTTGTCATTTAAATACACCTTATACTTCATATCAAAACAACTGCAGCTGCATGAAAATTTCAATTCAGAAAAGGATCAAATACTGAAAAATCTAGCAGAGAATGGATTTGGGTATTTATCAGACCTTCAGAATCCTGATTTTAAAGAGACAACATGACAAATTATATAAAAATATAAACAAATGCATATGCAATAAAAATTATATAGAGATGGGATGCTGAACGAAAATGTTTGCATGGAACAAGAACCATGAGGATACGAATATGTTCAGAGAGATAGTTTTCCTTTTTGTTTAATAATATTTTTTCAGTAGATAGAAATCAAGAATAAAATCTTTTTTTTTAAAGACTTTATTTATTTACTTTTAGAGAGAGGGGAAGGGAGGGAGAATGAGAAGGAGAGAGACATCAATGAGTGGTTGCCTCTCGCACACCCCCTACTGGGGACCTGCCCCGCAGCTCAGGCATGTGCCCTGACTGGGAATCGAACCGGCAACACTTTCGTTCATAAGCTGGCACTCAATCCACTGAGCCACACCAGCCAGGGCATAAAATCTTTTTTTAGTTGTGTTTGGATGATTAAATATTGTAAAATCTCAAATATATGTTAGCATAATCCCTTTATCCACTATTGCTCCTCTGTTTTTAATATAAAGAGTTAGAAAGACACTTATGATGATATGATCTCCTAGGTGTGATGTCTTACGAGGAGCTGCTGGTAGGTGTCTCCACTGGTTCTGTAAGCTTGGTGGATCCTGCTTCACTTCCAGCACCTTCTCCTGAGACTGGAGTCAAGGGCTTTGCCTGCTCACCCTAAATTTGCAAAATGTGCTCTTTTTTTATCGAGGTAAAACTTCTAGAAAAGTGCTCAGTTGAAGTGCATGGCTCGGTGAACACCCACGTCACCACCCGCAAAGAGACAGGTTGTCTCCAGCACCCAGAGGTCCCCCTCCGGCCGGTCCCCCACCCCTTTCCTGGTTTTCACCCGCATTAGTGGTGCCGTTCTTGAACTTTGCACACGGGGAATCATGGAGCCTGTACCCCTTCGTGTCTGGCTTCCCTGGAATAGTGTTGTGTCTGTGTGCTCGACCCACGTGGCAGTGTGTATTGAGAGTTATTTTCATGGCTGGGCCCTAGTCCGTTGTGTGACCGCCACATTTCGTCCGTTCTACTGGTCCAAGGGCGTGGGATGATGAAGGGAGGCTTGTACTACAATGGCGCACCCTCCAAAGCCACAGTGAGTGACTTTTCTCTTCCTTCTGATAAAGGAAGAAGGGGGAGAACTCAGAGGCAGGAGGACATATGACCTCTGACCTCTGCCCCTTGTCTTGGGAGGCCCGTTGTCATGTGGCATTTAGGGAACTTCAGCTTCCAGGCCTTACCAGGCTTCCAGCACTCACCAAGCCAAAGCTCAGAACTCAAAATGCCCACATTCCCCCTTGGCCCAGGGGCCTGGTTTGGGGTGACTGTAACTGGTCCAGAGTCTGGGGGACATCCGGTTAACAGAAGAAAAAGGGTAGCTATGATGCAGACTTCCTCTCTTCTTTTGGGAACCTCCCCCACCCCCACCCCCAAAAGAAGTTCCCTGGCAATGAAGAGAAAAGGGTGCCAGACGTGAAACTTCCCAACCCTCCTGGGGATTATGAGTATCGTGAGCCAGCGCAGAGTGGCTGGGCAATTACAAGTGCAGACGAGTGTCCCTAAGAAGGGGGCGTGCTGAGCTGGTGTCTGTGGTGAGGTGGACCCCACGGGGAGGGACACCGAGCTGAGACCCCGAGGAGAGCCAGAGCTGGTGGGGAGAAGAGGCAGTGGGGCAAGACGGGGTGGAGGGGAGAAGAAAGTTCCAGGCAAGGTCCTGGAGTTGGTGCATGGCAGGCTCTGGCACCGCAGAATGGAGCATGGTGGGAGAGGGGACAGGAAGCCAGACCCTGTGGGACCCAGGAAGGACATCGTTAGAAGGATGATTCGGGTTGGTGAGTGGATTGGACCTATTTACTCATCTGTAGAACGGGATGATCATGCCTTCCTCACAGAGGCGCAACAGGGTGAAAATGCTTCTCTGGGTGTTTGGGTGCTCTGTGTGACTCCTAACTGAAGGGCAGGAGGAGGCAGGTGCCCCGGCTGGAGGCGGGCCGCACAGGCCCCCGCGTGGTCCAGCTGCCCGCACCACCCACTGGACCCTGGGAAACCCGGATCGATGGCATTTCCAGCTCCACAGAGTGTATACAGCACACCAGTGTGCATTCAAAATATAAAATGGAGTGAGTGAGGGAGTGGACGGTGATGGAGAGAGCGATGGTGGTGGCAGTGGTGGTGAGAGGGAGGGGAGATGGTGGAGGTGACCATGATGCTGAGGACGGGGTGGGGTGTGGAGGGACATAGTGAGGATGATCCTGGTCACTCAGCGGTCCCTGTCTGTGGCTAGCGGGCACCCTTTGCGTCCCAAGGGCTGCACATTCTGAGATCTGGGGCGCACTGCTCTCCGCCGCCTCTGAGCCCCCCCTGCCCAGAGCCCCCCCCCCCCAATGCCCAGCCTTGCTCCCTGTTGATATCCACTTAAATTTTACATACCCTGTTTAAACATTTCAGTGCCTTCTCATTGATTCTGCTCCCTACCAAAAGTAAAAATATTTTGGTACTACAGATAAAAGCAAATATTTGATACCACTTGGCATTTTTCAGTGCATTAATTAGCAATTTGCTGGATAAATATTGCTGTGTGAGTCAACAACCATTTCCCAATAATTAAAAGCCAAGTCAGATGCTATCAGACACCCCCTCCCCCACCCACCCGGAATACTGCGGCTCCAAGAAATGTGGCCCTTGCAACTGAGGCTGCAGCAGAAGTAGCTGGAAGAAGGTCCTGGGCTGGCCACCCCCTGAATTCCAGCTTTGGCTTTGGAAGGAGGGAGGGAGCTGGAGGTGTTGGCAATGGGCTGGAGGATAAGGGGCACCCACGCCCTCTCTGGGAGCCTGGGCCTCTCCCAGTGCCTCGCAGATGGTTGGGGCAAATGTGAGAAACGGATGTGGCTGAGGTTTTGTGATTAGAGTGGGAGTCAGTTGGGAGCAGTGGCTACATGCATGGCCTTGGGAATCTGAGCGATGTGAGAGGGGGAGCCCCTGATCAGCCACTGGCTGGCTGTGTGACCCCAGACAAGACACTTCTCTGAGTCTCAGGTCCTTCATCTGTAAATGGGTGTGATATAATGAAGGTGCTACCTCACTGGATTGGTTGTTTGTTTGTTTGTTTTAAGATTTTATAGAGAGAGGGGAAGGGAGGGAGAAAAAGGGAGAGAGTATTGATGTGTGCATCAGTTGTCTGCCTCTGGCGGGCCCCCAGCAGGGGACCTGGCCCAAAAACCAGGCACATGCCCCTGACTGGGAATTGAACCTGCGACCCTCCAGTTTGCAATCCGGTACTCAACCCACTGAGCCACACCGGCCATGGCTGGATTGTGCTGAGCATAAACAGATGGAATTCATGTGCTTGGCCCACAGTGTGCATTCAGCAAATACTGATGGCTGGTTGGTTGTGGTGGTGGTTTTTCTTCCGGGTGACTTTCTCTGGCTCTCTCCTGCTCTGTCTCTCACCTTTAAGCTCTTTCTTCCCAGAGAAGGTGGTGGATGAGTCTTCACCCATTAGCTCTTTGCTCAGCCTCTCTTCAAAATACCTTCCTGGCCTGGGAAGCAAAATCCTAATGACCGACTGTGAATCCTCGCCAGTCCCCGGCTTGGCTGGAATGGAAGGAAGGAGGGCAGGGATGGCACAGCTGGTGGGGTACTGTGGGGCCAGGGCTGCAAGAGGGGGACTCTGTTTCCCATAAACTGTGTGGTCTCAAACCTGGGGTACCCCCCGTACTTGGGGTGGATGGGAAAATGGGCCTGAGCGAGCTGAAAGGGGTGTGGACAGTCGTGCTGGGGAGCAAGAGGTGACCTGAGTCTTTCTGTTTAACTGCTCCCCTCCCCCTCCTGCCATTTTCTCTGCAACTACCATGGGGATATAGAGGGAGGGGAGCACAGAGGACACGGGCCACCAGGAACACAGGGGAGGGGACAATGATGCATTAGAAATGGGAAGAGTTTCTAGCAATCCTGGAGGGACCTGCCTGGGGAAGTGCTGGCCCTCGGTGGGACACACCCATCCCCGGAGTCTCTGGAACTTCTGATAGTGCATCCACTGTGTGCCAGCCCTGGGCCGAGGAAGTCTCAGGCATCTCACAGTGAAGCTTCCTTACAGCTGGGGAAGAGGTGCTATCGTTGACCCCGTTTTGCACAATAGGAAGCAAAGGCCCAGAGGGTCTGACTCTTGCTTGAGGTTACACAGCTAATAAGTGGCCTCAAAGCCAGGCCCATCTGCCTCCTGAGTCCATGCTCTTAACTACCAGGCTAGGAGGCCTCCGTATGTATAAGGGACCCATATGTGTATAAGGAACTCCATAACCCACCTGAGCACAGGGAGGCAGAGCCCAAAGATGAGGTGGGCTGGGGGGAGTGGGGGACAGTTTCTGGAAGCACCTGATGCAGCCCCTAGTGCCAGCTGCAGCTCTGCTGGGAGGCCAGACAGAGAGGGAGGGCAGATCCCAGCCAGCGTGGAGGGGAAAGCCCAGCATCAGAGCTCACCGCAGAGCACTGGTGTCCCCAAGACCTTTGTGCCTCAGTACCTCAGCTCCTTCCCCTCAGACAGCGAAGCCCAGGAGTAGTGGCCGAAACCTTCCTGAATGGGTATGGAACTTTTTCAAAGATTTTTAATAGATACATTGAAATTACGTTATGGTTTCCCCCCCTTAATTTGTTAATGTAACGAAATGCATAGATTTCCTCATAATAAATGATGAGTTTAAATCCAACTTGGCTATTTTTCGTACAATGCTGGAATTTGTCTGTGAATCTTTCATTCAGGATTTTTTCCTCCGTGTTCATGAAATAAAGCCCTATTCTCTTTTATCACACTGTCATCTTTTTCGAAATAATTAAAATACCACCAAATTCCTAGAAAGAGTTGGGAAACAGGACTGTGCCTTGACATAGTTTATTTAAAAATGGTGTGATGGTTAACTTTATGGGCCACAGGGTGCCCGGATAGCTGGTCAAACATTACTCTGGGTGTGTCTGTGAGAGTGTTTTTGGATGAGAGTGACATTTCAGGTGGGGAACTGAGTAAGCAGATTGCCCTCCCTAGGATGGGTGGGCCTCGTCCAGTCAGTGGAAAGCCTGAGTAGAACAGAAAGTCTGACCCTGCCCTGGGTGCGCAGGAAAGCCTCTCTGGCGGCCTTGAGCTGGACAGTGGTTTGCTTCTGCCTTTGGTCCCACATTCAAACTTGGCTTTTCCCAGGTCTCCAGCCTGCCAGCCGTTGGACTGGAATCATACCGTCTGCTTTCCTTGATCTCCAGCTTGTGGACCACAGCTCCTGGGTCTTGTCAGCCTTCGTAACCATGTGAGTCGATTTTTTATAGTCTCTTTATTGGTTTATGTAGTTTTGTATTTATAATATATGTCTCTGTTAGATGTCGGCGCCTGTTGGTGCTGTTTCTCTGGTGAGCCCTCATACTACTGTGATTATCTGTTCAGTGAGTGTTGGTCCTCCTGGGGGTTTTGTGGGGGTGCAGAGGTGTTAAATTTTACATTAATGGTTCAATCGTTCATGATTATAGATCTCTTTAGAGTTTCTAGTTCTTCTTGGGACAGTTCTGGTGTGTTAGTTACATTTTCCAGGAAATCGGCCGTTTTGGGCTAGGTTTTCAATTTTGTTGGCATAAAGTTGTTTAAAACATCCTTTGGTGTTTTTAAAAATCACTGTTTTCTTTGTTAATTGCTAATATCGTTTATTTATACCTTCTCTTTCTCTTAACTAGCTTTGTTTTCATTGATTTTCATCATTGTTTGCTTTTAAATTTAATTTTTCTGCCCTTCATTATTTCCTTCATTTTTCTTTTCTGGGGTCACATTATTATTTTTCTAATTCCTGAGTTGGGCATTTCATTTACTAATTTTCCTTCTTGCTTATTGTCTAATATAAACCTAAGCTTTGTCCTTCAAGGTTTAGCTGTGCCCCCAAGTTTTGATATGTTTATTTGAATTATCCATAATTACTATTTTT